>CM077230.1:29371291-29646291 GCA_039654775.1 Spinibarbus caldwelli | reverse complement strand
TTTTTGTTAAATTCAGAAATTATTAAAATCAACATGTTTATCACAGAAGATGTGCATTCAAATCATTGCATGTATTGAGTTGTTAATGTATTTTATTTACATTTAAAATTAAATTAATTGCTATAACCAGATCAAGTTTGGTCATTCTACTTTACATAATCACAAATTCGACTGTAATCATGAACTCAAGAGCCTTTGTCTTAGGCTTAACTGTGATTAATATACTGCCTTTATTTTGTTCCGTATTCCAAGGACAAAGGAGACATCATCAATATTCCTTCACGTTTCATCAAAATCATCGTTTTGCACTGGTTTTGCAAGAAAGAACCATATAATTATATAGAATTACTACTTTCTTTTATCTTGATGCTGTATCCATCTATTTCCAACATAACTGGCCCCATGTTCACACTCTGTGGAGGTGTTAATTAGTCCCTGCTCCGAGACACAAAGTTGGGGTCAATCCAGCGCAATTTCGGCTGTCGCAGCTTTCCACTGCTAATTTCTTATTCAGTCAGTGGTTTTGTTCTTGGTATAATTATTCTGTCCTTCCATACTCTCCATTTTCTCTTGCACTTGCTCTTAAATTTTAAAACAGTAAAGCAACAAAAAAGCGATAGCCGATTTTTTTTTCTGTACACTACACACAATGTTTGATCTGCTATTCTACACACACTGGCATTCGCTGGCACTCTGACAGAAGCGGGTGGTGAAGCCACATTTCATTTGGACAGTCCTGTTGTACAAGCCTTTAAACGCTTCTCCTGAGCAGACGTTGTGGTTTTTCATGGCAGAAACCTTTGAAGGGTTTTCAGAGCACATTTATTCTGTGTCACCTACTACTGAACCCCTATTTGAAATGTTATTTTGATGTTAAATGTAATCCGATTACAGATTTGTAATCTGATAGTTACATCACCAATGAATACTTAATGTGTTTTCCTTATGATGAGGAAATTGTCCGTTTATCTTCTTTTACTCATTTTATTGGCTTGACAAAGTCAACATGCTATAATTGCTCATACTTAGGGTTAGGTTTTTCGCTAAACCTCTAATCTAAGACCAACATTTTTAAGTGCAGTTCCCTCAGACTATCGTTCTGTCTATTGGTCTGTCTAGATATCATCTAGCAATACTTTAATAACCACCTAGCAACCACACAGAATATCCTAGCAACAAGCCAAAAAACTGTAACAACCATCTTTCAATGCATAGAAAGATGTAGCAACCAGCTTGCAACTGCCTTTCAACCACTAAGAAAAAAAAAAAAAAAAAAAAACTGGCAACAATTTTGGAACATCCTAGCAACTTACTAGAAACCACCAAGAAAATCCTAGCAACCAGCTTGAAACTGCCTACCAATCATCTTGGAATGCATAGAAGACCTTAGCAACAACACAGTAACTACCCAACATGTCGTTGAAACCACCTAAAAATGCCCACAAACGTGCATATAACACCAATTGAACTCACAACTGCCTGGCAAACCTCCAGTACATAAAAAAAAAGCCAAGATACTAGCAACTTTCAAGGAACCACATAGAAAACTTAAGCAACTACTCAGAAAACCCCAACGGCCATCAAGCAGGTACTCAGAATGTCCTAGCAACCACATAGTAAACTACTATAAAGGCAACTAATCATAACACCCTGAGAACAAATCAGAACACCTTAGCAACCACTTATTAATGCCCTAGAAAACAACTTTAGCATCCCAACTGGCCTGAAACTGCCTAGCAACCAGCCAGAACACCCTTACAATTGCCAAGTAATCACCTAGAAAACCCTAGCAACCACCTAATAAGTGCCAAGCAACTACTTATAACACTCTAGTTATAACACTCAACTAATAATAACACCATAGAAAGTACCTACCAACAGCCCAGCAACCACCTTGCAACAATAAGAACCCCACAGAAACCCACTTGCAGCTGCCTAGCAACCAGCCAGAACACCCTCACAATTGTGTAGAAACCACCCAGAAAACCCTGCTACCAACTGTAGCTGCCAACACTCTGACCACCAATCAAAACACCATAGCAACCATCTATTAATGCCCTAGAAAGCACCTATAACACTCTAGCAACCACTATGAAATAACACTATGTAATGCCAACCAATATGCAACCTGCTACAACATCCTCACAGTTTTCTAGAAAGCACCCAGAAAGCATTAGCAACCAGGTTGCAGCTGCAGTTCCCTGGCAACCACCTAGAAAAACCTAGCAACCATTTTGCAACATCTAGAACGCTCTAGCAACCAACTAAAAACCATAAATAAATTAAATAAATAAATAAATAAATAAATAAATAAAAAAACTAGCAACTACCCAAATTGGCCTAGCAACCGCCTAGTAAGTGCCAAGCAACCGCTCATAACACCATGGCAACCAATAATAACATCTTAGCAACCACATATTAAGACTTTAGTAAGGTCCCAGCAACACCCTATAAAACAATAACTGGCTTGCAACTCCCTGGTAACCACCCAGAAAAAAACCTAGTAAGTACTTTGCAAGATCTAGAACACTCTAGCTGACTAGAAAACAAACAAACAAACAAATAAAGGAATGAATGAATGAATAAATAAATAAATAAATAAACAAACACCCTTTCAACTACCAAAAATGGCCTAGCAATCACCTAGCAAATGTCTAGCAACTACTTATAACACCATGACAACCAATCAAAACACATTAGCAGCCACCTATTAATACTTTTGAAAATGCCTACAAATACAGTACCTTATAACACAACAACTGGCTTGCAACTGCATAGCAACCAGCCACAACACCCTCACAAGTGTCTGTTAAGCACCCAGAAACGTCTAGCAACCAGCTTGGAACTGCCTGGCAACCATCTAGAAAACCCTGCAACACCCTAGCAACTGTCTAGAAACCACACAGAAACCCTAGAAACTGCCTATCAACTACCCAGAAAGCCCTAACAACAACCACCTACAAATTGCTATAGCAGTCACCAAGAACACCCTTACAGCTGCCTAGCAACCACTTAGCAACACGGCTGTATCACATTTAATGTTCCAGTTATTCTCCTGCTTCCTTGATTAAATGTATAATTTATGGAATTAATTCTGGGTTAGTTGCACATTAAATTCTTGCTGAATAGGCTTATTATTGCCGACTGCGGCTCCCTGCTGTGATTATTGATCCATTTGAGTTAATATTTTTCATTCACAAATCTATTTGAAGATGGCTACATACTGTGCCTGGCTCTTAATGAGCTTCTTTGCTGTTTTGAGGCTCATTAACACTCTGTTGGCATCGGGGAGACATGCAGGATATTGATCTAATTGTCCAAGAGTGTCGTTCTGGCTTCCAACTTTCCTTTCCAGTTCTTTTTAATGAGAACTCAGTGGTGCCAATTTCATTGACTCTCTCATGCTTCATATTTACAACAAGACTGTCACTAATTGCCAATTTTCTGTTTCACTGCTTTGTGATCAACAAAGGTATTGTTGTGGCATGTCACTGCAAATTTAACTGTTTGCTTTTGAAAGGCGTAACTTAATAAAACAGACTGTTGGGGGAACAAGAATCAGGACATGATACCGGCTGGATTCGAACCTGCATTATTTAAGATAATCCAATGAGAATCCACATTCTGTGTATACAGTACTCTTTCTTATATTTTATGGCTGGCTGACCATGTCAGGATGTGGGGAGAGGAAATCGCGCTTTGATTGCTTAGCCAAGTTGGCTCTGGACTATAGACAGCAACTTTTTTTGGAGTAAAGTTGAGACCAAATCGCTGAAGTAGATCTGTAAAGATGATAAATTTCAGGTTAGGAATGTAATATCTAGTGTAGTTGTGGGAAAGGGTGACTATCTGGCTGGCAGGCTTGAGGAAGAAGAAAATATTGTAGGTCTGCTGTTGTACACGTAGAATTAAGGACAGGGCTTGAATCAATCGGTTCACTCCGAGCAGAATCAATATTTTAACGTTTCTGTTCCTGCATTCCTCTGTATTATTACCCTTCCGAAACCGGTTTGAGTAGAAAAAATACCAGTTAATAACGTACTTTTTAAAACTGTTCCTGCCTATAAAAATAATAATCAAAGTCAAATCAAAGTCAAAGTCTGCTTTATTGTCAATTCTGCCACATGCACATCACATACATGCATATAATTGAAATTGCTTTACTCTCAGACCCTTGGTGCATACGGATAACACTAAACACAATAGAATGTGTATATATATATATATATATATATATATATATATATATATATATATATATATATATATATATATATATATCTATGCTAATATTAGTCTGTTTCTTTCTTATTCTGAGGTCACCGTAGCCACCAGACCCAGTATCCAGATCAGATGGTCACTGCAGTCACCCGGATCCAGTCCGTATCCAGATCAGATGGTGGATCAGCACCTAGAGATGACCTCTACAGCCCTGAACCCCAGAGACAGATCCCCAGTGAAGACCTTGTCACCTAGACGGCCATCGGGACAAGACCTCTGGAACCAGATGAGTCCTCTGCACAATCTGACATTGCTGCAGCATGGAACAAACTGCTGATTAGTCTGGCCAGAGGAGAACTGGCCCCCCGACTGAGCCTGGTTTCTCCCAAGGTTTTTTCTCCATTCTGTCACCGATGGAGTTTTGGTCCCTTGCTGCTTTCACCTCTGGCTTTCTTAGTTGGGGACACTTAATTTCCAGCGACATCGTCGACTTGATTGCACAGATACTATTCAAACTGAACGGAGCTGGACGATGACATCAATGAATTCAATGATGAACTGCCTTTAACTGAAAATTGAGTGTTTACTATTGTCCTTTTGCATTATCGACACTATTTTGCTATTTAATACTGTAAAGCTGCTTTGACACAATCTGTATTGTTAAAAGCGCTATATAAATAAAGGTGACTTGACTTGACTTAATACTAGCCAGCTTGCAATCAAGAGAACTAGCAAGCTATTTTTCACCCTTCAGTGCTGTTTTTAGTATTCTTTCTGGGAAATATATATAAATTACTCTGCTCATGCTTGTGTGCTTCACTGCACAAACTAACAATTTTGTATTAATTACAATTTTTTGAATGCAATTTTTTGACAAGTAAATAAAGGCCTGTTCACACCAAGGACGATAACTATAATATAGTTTTTAAAATCTTTCTAAATTTTAAAGCGTAGTTCACATCACAACTATAACGATTGGATTCACTTTCAAAACTATTTTTTACAGCTGTCAGTCAAAATCTACTCGACTTTAAAGCGTGCAAACATTTAAAGTGGTACAGTAATTGCAGTGTGTACTTATAATAAACAGAAGGTTATGTATGCTAATATAATCGTTGTGAAAGAAATCTTTAAAATTATTGTTCTTTATGTGAACGGGCCTCAAGAATGAGAAATTAGGCTTATTGATTATATATGTGCAGTTCTATATAATCTGGCCTTGGTACTGAGGTATGTTTTTGAAAGCATTTCATTAGCATATTTTAAGATTAGTTCTATGCAAAATCTTTTACTTAAAATATTTAAGACACAGTATATACACAGTATCTGCTGCTTGCAAAAAGTCATTTAATAGTATTTTAATGGCTGTCAATGGGGAAATATGCTCTTTAGAACCAGATGGTAGGTATAGTGTAACAGTATCTACCAACAGGGGCTAACTGGATAATGCTAACTAGCCAAATCGCAACACTTTGGTATAGTAATATATCACTGCACCACTTACTACATTTTAGATTGTATGTGAACATTTCTTAGTTCTTTAACCAAACTCTAAAGGTTTTTTGTGGGTGAAATCCAGTAATTTTAGTAAGAATCAACACGATTGGGAGTTCTGCATGAGAGCGAATATGCTTGTGTTCAAGCTTTGATCAACAGAGAGCTGCTTGGTTTGACATCTTGAAAACGTTTGATGTTAAAATGATTCCATATAGCAACTTTTTTTTAAAGGTACTGCATGCTAATTTGCTATGTTGACACCTCAGCTTTTTGAGAAGCCATTAACAAGTGTTTCCAGATGCCTGACGGATTTGTGAAATGCTTAATTACAGTAACAAGCCCTTGTGGTGATCAAGGCATCTCAAATGTTATCTCTACAGCTTTATGTGTAGGACTTCCTTCTTACTGTAGTCATGTGTACAGTCATGCCAGCAGGAATTAATCGGCATCTCTGCCCCCTGTTTCTTCTTGGCCGCATCCATCTGTATTTCCACAAGCCTTCTTTATTTATCAATTTCTTCATGTTAAGCTCCCTGGAGACTGGAGACATCTGCTGCGTACACTTTGAAGATGCCCCTCTTGGCTCAATTATTAACAGGGCTGCGGCCTCATTTGCATTCGGTGGCATGGAAAGTGCATCGCTAACAGGTGGTGGAGAGAATGCTTGCAAGCTGTGCTGTTTGATAAATAAAATATATTATGGTAATGACGCTTACAGAAATGGAAGATCCGACTGGAGATAAGTTGTTGTTCTCTGTATCCACACCTGTAGAGAGAGGAAGTCAGATGTTTGCTAACACATTCACACATACTGAAGCACGTAAAAAGATACGCCCTTGAAACCCACCAACGCTCGATGGGATCTGAACTTGCTCCATGGTAACATGTATGTGCGTGTCTGGTCAGTGGCTCAGGAGTCAGTGGGAGGCTTGAGACAATGTGGCTCCTGCTCAGGAGGTGGAGGTTGAGGTCATCTATCAGCTTTTTGATCTTATTTCAACTCTAGTACTTTGGAGCGACTCCCTATGTTCTTAAAAGTAGAAGTTCAGCTGCAGTTTACCCTACGGAAGCTTCTTTCCGAAGTAATTCTGATTTTACATGTAATATTGTAACTTTAAATCTTGTATTTGTGATTTTTTTTTTTTTTTTTTTTTTTTTTTTTTTTACTTTGAAGTGGAAATGATAGTTCTGACTACCTTAGTATCTTTTTTCTTTTGTTCAGACCAAAGTAACTTAAATATTTGGGTATGTTTTCGACAATGATGTACTAAAAAACGGAAACATTTTTCCTTTATGTTTTTGAAAAGTTTTGCCTACAGACTGCAGAATGCGACTAAAAATGCTGCATAATTCATGTAGTTGGCGATGTTACTTTGTAAAGAAACACTATATCCAGCGCACATATGCATTCTTCAAGTACTTGCACATACCTATATACTCAACATGTAATATGTGTGCACATGACAAGTGTGTTTTCACAAATTCACATTTTTGTGGTTTATACATAGATAATAACAGTATAGTTAAAAAAAAAAAAAACTTCCACTTTGAAACCCATTTTCAAAAGTTTGAATTTTTCAGTCCCCTAAAACTCTGTTGTCATGTCATCGCTGTTGTAAAAGAATAAGTAAAAATAATGAAAGGTTTTAATTTTTTTAGTTAAAAATGGTGTTGTGTAAATTCCCCCTTTAACTGGAATATAGTTTTTTTTTTTTTTTTTTTTTTTTAATGGAATTAAGGTGCTATCATATTTATTATTGTTCTGTGAATTTTCAATGGCAAAAACCAGTTATTTCAATTGGAATCCATGAGATTGAGAATTTGGTGCAAGGGTAAAAGTCTTCCCCAAGATTTCGCAACGGGTTCAAGTTGGTTACATATATTGGCCACACTGACAAGCAGAAAGTTGCTTGGTTTAAAAGTGACTTCTGTGTGAGCTGTGCTTCATAAACAATGGAACCTTTTTACTGATGTGGCCGCACCTTTAAATGGAAAATTGTAGTAAAAAAAAAAAAAAAAAAAAAAAACAGAAACTGAATTGAGCAAAACTCAGTACAGTTAGATATCTGAACTCAGTTGAATCTCTTGCAATTGGCATTTGCAAGTAAGTTTTTTAACTATTTTAATTTACAGTAGCCTTAAATAAAACATAAAATACCAGTTTGAAAAACATTGTATATACTTGTATAAGCACTTCCTAGGGAAACTGATTTCAGACAGACTTCCAAAGCAACATAACGTCATGTCTAATGATCTAGAACAAACGCAAGTGAGCTTTGGAGATAACCAAGCAAATATTTTGTGACTACAGCTTTTCTGTCTAGGTAGAAATTGAGTCTGCTCGATTAAATGGCATTTTTATTGTTTTCACCAAGGACACATCTACACAATCTTCAAAATCCGACCAGATGACGGCATCTTAGTAGACATCTTAACAGCTAACATTAGATTCCGACATGCCAGCTGGCTTTCCTGCCTCCTTATAATTCTAGCAAAGCATGCTGGGAACTGGAACCCCACCCCCGCTCAGCTTCAACAACGTTACGTTACACATTTTAAATTAGCAGAGAACTAAATTAAAGCACATAATTACATGGACTAATGATGCTAGATTAAAAAAAAAAATCAAGTACTTCCACAAGGTCATTTCTCTTCATGTACATCCAGTTCTAGCCAATAAAAATTAGTCACATAGTCTGAACATGTTATTTTTTTACTAATTTAAATTCATTGACATAGTAAGTTAAGTTCAAGGTTCTTAAGGTGGTTATGTTTTTTTTTTTTTTTTTTTTTTAACTTTACATTTCTTGGTATTTTCAGTTCAGCATAATGCCTTTTGGTTCCTTTAATGCACCATTACATTAAGAGTTTTCTAAAACTAGAAAAATAAAATGTTATTTATAGGACACAAGCACACAAAATAGATGGATAGATAGATAGATGGATGGATGGATGGATGGATGGATGGATGGATGGATAGATAGATAGATAGATAGATAGATTTGGCAAATTGGTGGTGAATTTATACAAACTTATGGGTTTTTGTAAAATCTGCAGGATTTAGGTTTAGGTGTAAATCTTCATGCTTACTTTTTTTCTAAAAATCCTACATTTTAATATGAATCAAATTGTACAACTAGTAAAGTACAATATAAGTTACATTTTTTAATGAGATCGACCCACAAAATATTTCTCCAATTGCATTAGGTTAAGAAATCTCTTAGCTGGGACTATTACCTAAACAAAGATTTGAGACTTTGCTACACCTTACTGATATGTAATTTAATTGGTTCTGCTGGTCCCTGCGAGCTACTCATCACGGTAGTCTTTGAGCTGTCAATCATTAGTGTAATGATGGGGCAAAAGGGTGAGGGTGGAGTCAGGTTAATGAAGGACTAACAAACAATCAGCCAGGAAGTCTTTCCTCCTCTAATACCTGGTGTTTCAGGAATCAAGCCCAGATGTTTTGGGGGAAAAGGGTCTCGGGGAAGTGCTGACTCCTAAAGGTCACACACGCCCAGCATATTTACTCCTCATTGCGGACAGCTGTGCCTACGATCTACCTACTTTGACCTTTGAACCCTGACCTTGTTGTAACCCTCTCAAAGAACGTGAGGCTATTGGTTACTAGGGGTCATTTTATCAAGTTTTGCTCCCAGGCCATCCAAATCATTGATGATAAATGGTACTTAAGTTAACCTACTTACCTATCTATCTATCTATCTATCTATCTATCTATCTATCTATCTATCTATCTATCTATCTATCTACCTATCTATCTATCTATCTATCTATCTATCTATAAAAAGTAGAGATTTTTCCAATGAATATTACAGGTTGTCCACTAACACTGAATAAAAGCAGGATCTCAAATGAGATAAACTGAGAGACAAATGAAACTTGAGAGTTTTTAGTAAAAATGAACCTCTGGTTTAACATATTTTAAATATTATCAGCCTCTAGTACTGCAATATTAATCCACTCTAGCGCTCAATGTGAAATTTTACTCACATTTAATAAGATGTGGTGGAAAGTAAGTGAACTTTGTGAAACAGGAAACTCTATCCCGCATGATAAATTTCTCTCTGTGAATGCCAGAAACAGAATGAGGAAGTCTGTGGTAGTAATGTGTTGAAAGGTTGTTAGAAGTGTGCTCTATGCTGAAGCCTGGAGTAAAAAGCATTGAAAGTTGGAATGAGAATGAATGTGAACCAGCCTATTTGCCCTGATCTGCATCCATCCAGTCTTGATCAAGACACTTTATCCTGGCAGTCAACTCTGATATGTTTCCCTGGAGGATATGTGAGAGATTCAGAAGAGTAGTGATATGAAGATCTGTTTGATCAGTAAAAACAGCATACTTTCAACCAGCATCTGATGTTTAAATTATAAATAAATACACAGAGAGGTTTTGTCGGTGCAGATTTATTCATTTATTCCAAAAATATGAGAATTTTTTTTTTTTTAAATTTCTGAATGAAAAATAATTTGGATATTTTTGAGGGGAGCATATAGTAAAAAAAAACAAAACAAAAAAAAAGACTCTAAGTGAATAAACAGATAAAATAATGCAATTCTTGAAAAGAAGTTTTTTTAAAAAAAATTTTTTAACAAAATTGCCATTTTTGTCATGTGGTGAAACCAGCAAAATCATGTGAATTACACAGAAAATATGCAGGAAAACTCTTTTAAAATACTGTATAAGATAATTTGACCCTTTATGACAAGGCAAGGATAATTAAAATTTTAAAGTGTCAAGTGGTGTGACTCTAAAAATACTGATAATAATGAATTAATAAAAATATATATATATATATATAGACTAGAAAAGCATAAAGTCACAATGAACATAAAAAAATCATTGGGAAAAAATTGCCATTTTGTCACGTGGTTCGACTAGCAAAAGCGAAGCCACGCTGTAGAAAAAAAAAGTCTCTTAAAATATCAGATAAATTGACCCTTTAAGACAATGAAAGGTTAGTTTATGTTTTAAAATGTCAAATGGTGCGACTCTTTATGATGATAAGAATGCTTTTAATTTCTGAATTAAAATAATTTTGATTAATTTTGAAAAGATAATTAAAAAAAAAAGTTTGGCGTAATCTTTTATGATTGTGTTTTAGAGAAAAATACATTTTGTCATGTGGTGTGACCAGCAAAGTCATGTTGTGCGGCCAAGATAAGAAGAAAGAAGTCACTTTAAATATCAGATAATTTTAACCCTTTACGACAAGGCAAGGTTAGTTGAGGTTATTAAATGTCAAGTGGCGCGACTAAAAATATTAATAGTAATGAATTAATAATCCATGTTAATTGTAAAAATAAATAAATAAATACTTGATGGTTACACCACATTACATTTTTAGAGTTATTACTCTGAAACGTCAAAATGGTATAAAAGATATAAAACCAACACAAATACAAAGAGTAGAAAGGGAACTTGCCACATGTTTTTGAATTACATTGAAAATATTATTCTCATTGACTAAGTAGCACAAAACAGACATAGCAAAATTGGTTTAGTTAGTAGTTTATAGTTGTTTTTAGGATGTTTTGTTGGTTGAGGATGTTAAGTCCAGCCATTCCTTTTATAAGAAATTCATTAAAAATTAACCAAAAAAAGGACAAAATCTAGGCTGTGCTCATTATTTACGTTTAATAACTGTGTAGGAACTTCTGCTCTGCACGCAGTAATGTAACTGTACACCTCAATAGAAAAAAAAAAAAAAAAAGGTATTGTACTCGCATTTGCCAAGTCTTTTATAGACATATGGTGACTGAATTTCATTGAGGAGCAATAGTTCAACAGAGCTGTTAAAGTCCAGATATTTGTGCTTTCTGCTCACAGTGTAATTTATCATAGCATGATCGCAGTTGCTTCAAGTTAATAGCAAAAGCTACAAAGCCATATGTGATAGTTGTCTGATTTTCTTCCTGTTTCTTCTACCTATCTACTGGTACACTGAGTATGGTGGTGTCTTCATATTCATGTGTTTTAAACCTAAAATAGATTCATTCTTATTTATTTTAATTGACTGAAAAATGTGAAGCTTTGCACGATTTCCAAGCAGGATGTTATAAACATTCACTCAAAAGGCAATCATAACAGACCTGTTCTACAGTGGAGGGAAAGTGTTTAATGGCCTCATAACCTCATCTTTCTCCACTACGGCTCACTGAAAGAGTAAAACATTGTAAAACAGCACGTCAGACGCTTCGACTGTGACAACTTCCTATTCTTGGAAAAGTCCAGAGTCATTCGGGGTCATCCTGACAGATTCCTACATTAACCTTGTCCATCCCGTCAGAATTGTGTCTCTTGAACCGTCACTGTCAAATCGCATCTGCGTTTGCTCCCTCAAGTTACCTCCAAGAAACAGACAATGGATGAAACATTATTTTCTGGCAGGATTTGGCTTTGCTATCTTTGTTTATATTGGCTGATAAGAGTGTGTGGAGATTTTCTCATTATGAACACTGCAGTGATTAATGTGTAGAGGGGTTTGTTTTGGTTCCAGTAGCTGAGGAAACAGGTAATTGATCTACATTTTTCAGAAGTGTGACAGTAGCTCGGTTGTTTTTAAAATAGTATTGATTTTCTGGTAACAAACGACTTTCCTGACAATACATTGGTATTTTTTATTTTATTTATTTTTTTATGTCAAACTATATGGCCAGCTTTACAGTTGAGCTAAATGAAATAATATTAATCTTAAATAGGGTTTAACACTATTTTTTATTTTATTTTTATTTTTTTGTTATGTAGTTGTTGTTTATTTACTGTTGAGTTTACATGACATAATTTTAATATATGGGTCAAAGACGTTAAGATGTCCGCATCAAAAGACATTCACAAAAGTGATTTTATTTCCATAGAAAGCACATTAAATATAAGTAAAGTGTCTACTTTTAAGGTTTCAAATAAGTTTTTGGAGAATAAAATGCCAAAATTTGGTTGAAATAATGTTACGTTGTCATTCGGTGTAACACAATATTTATGTAAAAAAATCAAACAACATGCTTATTCTGACTTGTACATGTTAAAATATATAAAAGAATAAGCAAGCATATTAAATTTTATTGTGTTTTAAATGAGTAAAAAAAAAAATACTGACAAATCGGTAAAACCTAGGATAGTGGCAATTAAAAAAAAAAAAAAATTACAACTAATTAGTATTTGGGGTGAAAGTAATGTTTTCTTTTAATGTGTCATAAATTGATTTTTGTTGTAAATATGCTGACAAAATTGTTACACTGAATGACATTTTAGTGGGTAAATTTAGTAAATCAGGGAAAAATGTGTAATATTTATTTTTGGCTCAGAAAAACAAAAACAAAATTGCAATTAATTTAAACAGAAAACTTTTATTATTATTTTTTTAATTTAAAGCAGTATTACACTTATTGTTTTTATATATGCACTTTATTGTTTATATATTATGACAGCATTGAGATGTACATCAAGCTACATCAATTATGATGTATAGTTTTAATGTATAGTTTGATGAAGCATTATGATGAATAGTTACTCCATATAGTTGCATCAAAAATGATTAAAAACAATTATTTACAATTACAATTATTTCATTTTATTGAATTATTATTTATTTATTTTTTTCAGATATGTATTGTAGTTTGATACTCAAACGTATTTACATATATTAATAATTATATTTTATAAAAATATATATATATATATGCACACACTCACACACACACACACACATTTAGTTTATTAAAAATGTAACCAATAAACCAATAAATAAATACAATTTGTGTTTTATTAAAAAAGTTTTCTATTATACATTTTAGTTATTTGTAATTTATACAAACTTCAAAAATGAAAACAAATCTTAATAAATAAATAAATAAACAAACAAACAAACAAATAAATACATAAATAAATAAATAAATAAAATTAATTTTTTTAATGTCATTTATATAATTTATATTAGTATTATTATTTTGTTTTATTTTATTTTAGGGTAAAGAATTCCTTTAACTGTTAGTTTTAAAGCAGCTTTCACGACTTACACCAGAACTTATGTTTGTGGGCTCTTTACTCATACTAACACACTAATTAAAAATTGATCCAAACGACTGGACTCTGCCAGAATCATCCAACCCTGATTGGGCTCATTTCGCACAAGCAAACAAAACGTGTAAATAGGGCTGTTATGAGAATAGCGTGACCTGCGGAGCGGCAAGGGTCGGGATCAGAGGCAGGAAGGGCTTCGAGTCCCTCGGGTGTGTCAATGAGGTCCTGTACGCCACTTCCTCACTGACAGATTGCCCTTCTAATGGGAACTTGACGCGAGTAATTGTTTTAAGTGAACTGCTGATGCGCTGATTGAGGAACTGCCAGACACAGAAGGGCTTTCAACACCTCCACAACAGAATCGGGGGAAAGCAATTGTTACTGAAAGAGCTGGCAGAGCGAGTGAGCAAAGACAATGCTGCAGCATCGACGGTGGACGGCTGGGTGGGACGGACGGGCTGTTTCCGGGTGGGGTGATGGGCATTTCGCTCGCACAGCTGTCGAGGCCAGGCTTGGCATTCCTGCAGTCTGAACTCTTGCCCTCTCAGATCTCAATCAGTGCTGGCCGCCGTACAGACTGTAACGGGCTTCACGATCACGCCGAGTAACCCAGTCTGAGAATGAGCTTCGTCTGCTCTCACCAGATCCAGCTAAATGAGGAGTGCCAGGTAAATCACTGAGCACTTCTCAGAGCGGGAAACATTAATAAGCTGTTTACAGTGTTAAATGTAGCCTTTAATAGTCTTCGAGATGTTTCAGTCGTGTTGGTTTGAGCTATGAACTCGCAAAATAATGAGGCGGCAATTACACCTACAACTCCCTAAAGATTCATTTTGGGTTTTTTTTTTTTTTTTAATCAAAATAGTTTACAAAATATCATTCAGCAATGTTTTTTTTTTTTTTTTGCCATTTATTTGTAATTGTTTACACTTACATGTAAAATGTATTTATTTGTTTATTTATTTCCTTGTTTGTTTGCATGTTTGTTTTTGACATTTTTTGTTAGTCAATTTTTGTTTATTTACTTACTGTTTAATTTATATAATGTGATTTTAATATATGTATTTTTTGTAGATTTTTTTGTCACTTTATGTTCATGTTATTTTTGACAGCATTGAGATGTATTTTTAAAATAAACATTAAAATATATATATATATATATATATATATATATATATATATATATATTCATATGTTTATTTTAAATGTACATCTTAATATTTAATTAAAATTATTATTTAATAATATTTAAATATTTAAATATATATATATATATATATATATATATATATATATATCTTTGTGTTATATACAATTATATACATACGTAACAAATAATTTATAAATAAATAAATAAGTAAGTAAAGTTTTAGATTTAGTGTAATTTTATATGTGGAAGTGTAATGCTGTCAGCATTCAGATGTATTCTTAAGGTATATAAACTTTTAATAAATGAAAACCCTGAAGTAAATAAGTCAATATAAAAAAAAACAATTCTTCACATGTATTAACCATTAAATTTTTTTTAATAAATCTGTTTTATTTTTTATTTAGTGATATTCAGTGTAATGTTAGCATTGAAATGTATATTTAAGATATGTATTTTTTAATATAAACAAACAAACAAATACATACGTACATACATACATATTATCACCATACAGTTATTTTAAGTACAATATTTGATTTAGATTTTTTTTTTTTTTTTTTTTTTTCATTCTTTTATTTGTTTTAACTTTATATTCTCAGGTTTAATGTTGTCAGCATGGAGATTTGAGAGCACTTCTCATACCGGGAAACCCCGATAAGGTGTTTATGAAGTTAAATGTAGCCTTTAATAGTTTTCGAGATATTTCAGTCGTGTTGGTTTGAGCTATGAACTCAAAATAATGGAGCGGCAATTACACCTACAACTCCCTAAAGATATCCAAACGCTCCTCAGGCACCGAAAGCACATTTCCAGCTCCACTGGCTGCTTCTAACAGACCATAAATGGATAAATAACAACAGCACAATGTCCGAAGCTGTAAATAGGCTGCTTACCGAGGCTGATCTCGTGAACAAAAGAAACCCAGCAGGTTAATTTCGTCGGCGAGGCCGAGGGAAGGATTGCTGGGAAATATTCTGAAAGCAAATTAACTTCAGCACAGACTAATGCTTGACTTCATTTGACTTGATTTTGGGCTGTTCTTCAACACCCTTGGCAAGAAGAACAGCTTTATTCTGATTTTCTTTGGTTTTGTGGGATTGATTCGAGTCTAGGAGACCCGGCGTAAGAAAGAAAGTGTATAATGAATGAAACAGGAGTGCAATGAGTCTGTGAGTTTTTTGACTACACTGAGATTGAGTTTCATCAGATGAGTTTCTCTACTCATTCTCACATCAGTGGGGCTTTCTTTCTCTCTCTGTTTTGGTGACTCCTTCCTTTGAAACTAGAACAACTCTTGAACCTCACCGTAATCTGATCACCTGTCAGTATTTTTGCCAAATTTTGGCACTTAACAGTGCTAAATAATGAAGAAAAAAAAAAAAAAAAAAAAAGATAGCAGATGCGTATGTCCAAAGGCACTTAAAGAAAGAAAATCACATGCAATTTAAAGTAAATGTGTTAATATAAACTTTTTTTCCTCACTTACAAAATTTGAAGTTTTGAGATCAGTTCAGTTTTTTCCCACATAAAAGCTCATGGTATTTATTATCTTAACATTGTTCATTATCTTGTCATTGTTAGTAATCATACAGGAAACCTTGACTTTTCATTTCATCTTTAATTTTAATGAAAATCTTTCAAACAAACATTAAACAATATAACGCATAAATTAAAATGCTTAATTGAACCATACAAATAAAATGTCATGTTAATGTAATAACTCATTGTGTATATATATATATATATATATATGTATATATATATATATATATATATATATATATATATATATATATATATATATATATATATATGTATGTATGTATATATATATGTATGTATGTATATATATATATATATATATATATATATATATATATGTGTATATATATACATACATATATATATATATATATATATATATATATGTATGTATATATATATATATATATATATGTATATATGTATGTATATATATATATATATATATATATATATATATATATATATATATGTATGTATATATATATATATATATATATATGTATGTGTATATATATATATATATATATATATATATATGTATATATATATAATTATAATTATAATTATAAATGTTAGAATTATTTTTACATTTTTAAAAAATATTTTTAAAAATATTATAAAATATATTTTATAATTATAAATAGTTTTAATTTTTTTAATTAATTATATTTAACATTTTTAAATATTATTAGATTTTTGAAAAAATGTGCAAAATTAATGTGTATAACTAAAATTAATAAGGTATAAAAATATATTTAATTTTGTTTGTAAATTTTAATTGTTAAATTATTTTAGAATTATCTTAGAGTTATGAATTAGTTATTTATGTTTATAATTTTATTTAAATTTAATTGTTTTATTTTATATTTTTTGTAATTCTAATTATTTTAAATCATATTTACATTTTAAAATTATTATTATATTATTTGAAAATGTGTGAAATGAATGTATATAATAAAACTGAAAAATATATATTAAAAATATTTTAAATATCTTTTATAATTATAAATATTATATATATTGCTTTGATTTTTTAAATTAATTCTATTTAAAATGTTTAATTATTGTAAAATTAATGTGTATAACTAAAATTTCATAAATTATATTTCATTCTGTTTTAAAATTACATCATATTTTTAGTTGATACATTATAATTTTCAGTTATGAATTAGTTTATTTTTATTTAATTCAATTTTGTTTTAATTTGATTTTATAACTGAATTATAATTGTTATAGTCCTAAATGTTATAATTTTTTATTATACTTTACATTTTAAAATTATTAAATTATTTGAAAATGTTTAAAATTAATGTATATAATTCAAATTAATAAGGTGAAAAATACAATTTAAAAATATAATTAAAATATATGAAAACTACATATGTTTTTTCAGTTTTCATTGTTTTGTTGAATAATGAAAAATTACAATCTTTATGTCAGTTCAAACCTGTACTATGTATGTATTTATTTTTAATCTGATTGTGACTGAAGTCTTCTGATATGAAAGCTGTGAGGAACAGACCAAAATTCAACATTTTACAGTTTTACTGTGGTGTAAAACTCAATATCCCATTAGATTGTGCCCAGTTATAAAGCGTTTTCGAGAAGATTTGGGTCAGATGTGCGGGTCACTGGAGCAGCTGCTGTGTTATCGGTCCTGACCGGCCTCATGCAGACGGGTCAGTCAGGGTGGGATGCTGCTGAACAGGTGCTGTCTGTGTGCGATGCAGATCAAAGCTCAACCCGCCACTGCCTCCCTGTTGAGTTCAATAAAAACTCCTGGTCATACCAGCGCTCTGTGCAGAAGCCTGTACAAACACAGCACTTTGCACACAAATTACGACTGTGTTTGACATTCCTAATCTGTTAATACCTTTACATTACTGCAGCAGATCATGAAAGAACATTAAACAGATAAAAAAAAGTGGCTTTACAAGTCAATATTTTTAATAATTCAGTTTATTTCAATGTTAATCTATCAGTGTCATTCTGAAATCATGTTTGTCGATCTGTATATATATATATATATATATATATGTGTGTGTGTGTGTGTGTTATTTAATTGAATTAAAACAATATATATATATTTTTTTTAAATTGCAATAAAATTGTAATAATTTAATAAATGCCATTTGACATTGCCTTTAGTTGCACTGAGGTTTGTTTTTTATTCATTTAAAGGGGTCATATGATTTTGCTAAAAAGAATATTATTTTGTGTATTTGGTGTAATGCAATGTGTTTATGTGGTTTAAAGTAAAATAAAAAAACACATTATTTTCTACATACTGTACATTATTGTTGCTCCTCTATGCCCCGCCTTTCTGAAACTCGTCGATTTTTACAAAGCTCATCGTTTTTAGAAGCGAGGCGTGCTCTGATTGGCCAGATATCCAGTGTGTTGTGATTGGCCGAATACCTCAAGCATGAGACGGAAATGTTACGCCCCTCACTGTATTGTGATGCCGTGTCCCGGCGCGACGACACAAAAACAATAAAACCCATTACAAACGAGGCATTTGTTGCATCCAGTGGGGACATAATTACTGATTATAATGACTTATACTGTCTTTTTACGCGTCGCGTTGCATTGTGCTGCGTAAACATTACCATGTCTGCATTTGTGATCGGAGAAACGACAAACAACAAGCACTACTCTACACAGCTCAAAACTCGTGTTTGAATCATCAGTGGCAAATTCTTTAAATATGAAAACATACTTACAGGCTGTGAGTCAAAGCGCCAGACTGTCCTTGCAAAGTTGGAATTGCCCCACTTTATAGAAACAGTCTTTGTGCACAGCTGGCAGGCTACTCTTCCAGGTTCAGGAAATATCCTCCGTAAATTGTGCCGTACACACTCAAATATTTGGGTTGAACTGTTCTGGAACAGTGTTGCAAATACAACTTAACCACTGATTTCTAGTCGTGTCCTCTTTTGGAAGCCAAAACAAAGTAGTTTCGCTTTCACAACGAAACACACAGCGTCTCCAGGACATGGCGCCAGCGGCAGCAACAATACTACAGCGAAAATAAAAGTCCCACCTTCTTTCATTGCGTAAACATTTGGGCGGTGTTATGAAAATCTCCCCACACTGTGATGTAGATATGTGGGGGCGTGTTTAAATGAGCCGTTTTAGGGGGGCGTGGACAAGTCTTAACTTTTATAAAGAATATCTCTTTGGTTTTGAGACTTTAGTCTTTGCAACTTCAGGGATCTTATCTATGCATGAACAGCTTGTAACAGTCCAAAGAGAAAGGAAAACTTGAAATCGCATCATATGACCCCTTTAATGACTTATTAAAATTAATCTCATAACAATTTTTCATGAAAATATTTTAAATGAGCATCAAACAATAACACTTAAATGAACACATTTTTTTGGAGCCAAATCACTGAAAACTTCATATTACTTAACTATTTAATTCATTAAATATTTAAATATTTAAAAATATTTTATAATGATAATATTTTATATTTTTTTATTATTTACTTTTTTATTTTTTGAAATTATACATTTGATAATTATTGTTTTAATTATTTTTTTTTATAAAATTGTATATATAATTTATTTTTTATTTAAATATTACACTTTGAAAATAAAAATAAATATAATATTTCAGTATTTTTTTATTATTACTTCATGGTTTTTATTATTTTTTATTATTGTTACAGTTTAATCCAATTTAACATGATTGAAAAATTAAGGGAATTGTTTTGAAGAATGTTCATGCTGCTCTTTTCCATAGACAATAAATAATAAATGTATTATTTAATTAATTTATTTAAAATGTATAATAATAATAATAATAATAATAATAATAATAATAATAGTAATAATAATAATAATAATAATAATAATAATAATAATAATAATAATAATTAGTAGTAGTAGTAGTAGTAGTAGTAGTAGTGGTATATTGATGAATTATTCAATTATTAAAAAAAATAATAATAATAAATTGAAACCATACTGACTACATTTGTTACTATTGATCTGATTTTATACCAGTTGATTTTTATTTTTTTTAAATATTTATTTTCCTCCAATCACTGGCAAACGTGTTGGTGATTGAAAACAGTCCAACACCATAAATATGAGTATTTTCATAATGTGTCTTTATATAAAGCATCTCTGAAAAATGAAACAACAACAAACGATTTTTGTCGACGAAGTTAAAATACAAATACAAAAAATCGATTTCCAAAAAGAGCATTTCTTGCAGCTGTTCTGGACCCTGGCCTCACGTGCACTGATCCCTGCTTTTGTTCTCTTCACATCTGTGAGCTGTGATCGCATTGGAATAACTTGTTTGATAATTTCTCGGACTGATGGCATCCCATCTCATGCTCTGCTAATGAACTTTTATTTTGGCTAGCTAACGTGTGTAAACTGTGATAGCGAGGGAAGCGAGCAGCTGCATGGGACATGAGGCCATAGTCGTGATCTCAAGCGCTGTACTTCATTACTTCCACAGTAATAACCTCATGTTTTCCATTAATCATTTAGAATCGCTTAGAAAGTATCGAGAACAGCCATTTGTCGGCACCTCGCTTTCCTGGAATCAGCATTTCTGCTGTTTCTTTTAACTTTCCCCCGAAACATTTAACATGTTTCCCAGACTGACAGATTATTTTCTTTATTATTTAGTCTGCTGTGTATAATAGAGCTGACGTGAATTTGTAGGCCAAACTGGGAAGGCTACTTCGCTGTTGGTTCCCTCTGGATTTTCGAATGGGTTTTTAGAATGGTGGTTTTTGGGTAAACATGACTCAAAGTGACTTTTGTGTTTAGTTGTACAAAATAAATTTAATAAAATATGTATCTATGTGCGTTACAAACACAAATTGCTAACAAGTTGCTACAGAAGGACTGCCACCACCAAAATGATTGGTGTTTATGCAAATTGTCAGCAACTTAAATAATTTACCCAAAAGTGCTAATTTTGTTGAGTTTATTTCTCATTTAAAACATCTTAATGATGGATTTGTTGCTTACAAACATGCAGCTTTTCTCTTCTCAAGATGTTAACTGATGGACTGGAGTGGTGTGGATTATTTGTGGATTATTGTGATGTTTTCATCAGCTGTTTGGACTCTCATTCTGACGGCACCCATTCACTAACCCTAACCCTAACCCATTGGTGAGCAAGTGATGCAATGCTACATTTCTCCAAATCTGATGAAGAAACAAACTAATTTAAATCTTGTTTGGCCTTAGGGTGAAGACTTTTTCATCTAATTTGCATTTTTGGGAGAACTAGTTTTAAAGTACATGGTTTTAGATTCATAAGTAAAATATGGCTTGTTGTTAATGATTATCCAAGGTACTTTTCAGATTTGTTCTACTACATAAATTACACAGTTAAATTTCAAATGTGAATTTTCGAAACAATACTAATGTGAATTTGATCTCGAAATAACAATTTTTTTAAATAAAAAGTGCACTTTTAATGAATAAAATTAATAAATATTTTACTGTAAAGCACAACAAAGAAATATTCAAATATATGATTTAATTATATATATATATATATATATATATATATATATATATATATATATATATATATAATTAATAAATTATTAAATTGTGTATAATTGTTAAAAAATCTTTTCAAAGTCTTTTAACAAAGAGTTTTGTTAAACTCTTTTTCATGATTGTAAAATATTTTTTTAATTTATTTTTTTACTGTATTTTTCATTAAAGGACATGTTTTAAAGAATGTTCACGCTGCTCTTTTCTATAGAGTTTTTTTTTTACATTAAATTAGTCAGTTAATATTAATATTATTCTAACATTTCATCCTGTCACCATCCTGTCTACATTTGTTACTACTGATCTGATTTTATACCAATTGCATTTAAAAAAAAAAAAAGTAAATAAATAAAACTTGTACTTTAAAGCACAACAAAAAATAATAATTTAAAAAACTTTAAAGTACACTTATATTGATGTCGACTAACAAACTAAAGCACATGTAAAGTTCTTGATTATATTTTTAAATGTAGTGTTAATACATTTTAAATGTACCAAATTTCAAATTTCAAACAAATTTCAGTTTAAATACATGACATACAGTCCAAGTTTCAATATAAATCACATTAAAGTGCATTTTAGCATACCATAAATGATCGTCAGTACATTCAGCAGTTCTTTAACCATATTTCATAAGACAATAGAAGTAATTATGTAATTACATATAAAGTTGCATTTAAGTGCGCCAGCTTCATTTAATATAAATTTGTACTATAATGTTTTCATTTAATTATAAATAACATGCACTTAATATGTGAACACATAATATTCATTTTGCACGAAAGTATATTCTTTTAAAGTATATTATTTCTGTAATAAGTAAAGTATACTATAGATAAGGGTGTTTTAAGCTTAATTCGTTCTGTTTTCCATATGGTGTCAGTATTTTATTGGTAGAAAAACGCCCGCTCTAAAAGTTTTCCTCCATTAATGAGTTTTTGATGAGCGTCCAGAGACAATTCATCTTAAAGGGGAGTGGATGGCGTGGCTGAAGGATTGATGAATGTCTGACCCTTGTGTAAACAGCCTAAGGAGCACATATGCGTGGACGCGACCCCCCGGGGCCCCTGCACATTGCACAGGGGATATATCTGTAAGGCTGTGCTGACGGCCGTAAGATGAAGACGTATGAGCGCAGATAGACCATCAGATTATCGGTAAGTCTATCTGACACAACTCTGTAATCAATCCCGTTCTCCTCTCCCCGTCTCTTCAGCTCCTGAGTTACGAACCCAGCGACAGCTCGGCATGCTTTCATTTCAAACCTGCTTTCCCTTTCCCTTCATGTCTGAGCTGAAGTGAACCCAAACCAATGGCTCTAAAGAAGACTTGTTGGACATCTTTTGATAATTATGTTGTTTTGCTGCTTTTCTTCTCGTCTTCACACGGATGTGATGTGCTCGAGCCGCGTATCAGCCATTCCCTCTCAACTCTTGCCAGCGCGTCTTGTTGAGATGAGCTAATTGCTTACGGGACACCAGAAAGTAATGGCCGCCGGTCAATGTGGGAGACACATGTTGAGCACGACCGGAGCCAGAGCTCAGGGGAAGCCAAGCCACCTTCGTTAAAACATCCAGCGTGACGTGAGACTCGTGAAAACAGCTACATTTGGGGGTAAACATCCAGATAAACGGGATAATAATTGAAGCCTTTGAAAGCTGAGACCTAGTCCTCGCTTTAACGTTAGCCAAAGGCCAAAGACTTAAACAATGACAACATCTGCAGGCTTTGAGAAATGGTTTCATCGTGTTCGCTTGATTTCACAATAAATCATCATTTTGCCAGACCTCCTAAATTTGGTGGGTCCGTTTATGATTGATGGGTGTAAGCGATCACAATTATGATGTGCGTTCCAATTAGTCATCTGTAAAACTGAACGGTTCTCTCGCAGGATTGATACAGCTACCCGTTTGCATTGCTGGTCAATACTTAAACGAGTGTATTCATGGTTTTAGAGAGGTTTGTGCACCTGCCAGCTAATCAGACCTGCTAAACCATGTTAAACCAACTGGTTGTAACCATTTCAGGAGGAATATTTTGTGTTTTAGATGCTGGTGCCTAGTATGTTTCCCATCAGACTACGTAACTAGCTCATCAGCAAAACTTGGCCAAACCAGTCTGAAAAATAAATAAATAAATAAAAAAGAAAAATAAGCAAAATGATTAAAAAAATAATAATAAATAAATTAATTAATTAATATATTTATGTATCTATCTGTTGAATGGCCAGCATCAAACCAGCACAAGTGTCAATGATATACATTTTTTTGGCACTTTTTGTTAATTTATTCAAAATATGCTAATAATACAGTTATTATATATATATATATATATATATATATATATATATATATATATATAAATATATATATATATATATATATATATATATATATATATAAATAAATATATATATATATATATATATATATATATATATATATATATATATATATATATATATATACACGCACACACAGGGGTGCACATGAGTTTTTCAGCCTGGTTCTCATAAGAGAACCTGGAGATTTAGTTTGGTCCTCACACTGCATATAGCTCGACCCATTAAATATTGTCACTATTATTAATTTATTTTTTATAGTTATATTATTACACTTTATTTATTTAGTTTTTTTTTTTTTAAATAAAATAATAAACTAAATAATAAAGTGTGATAATACTATTTAAAATTAAGTCACTGAATGAAATGTCACAGTTTTATATTGTGCTTTGAAAACGGCATGGGATAGCCTAGATTTATGCTTTCAGTTTGAATAGAAATCTTATATAGTACAGTTTGTCTATCTAAAATGGTAATTGTGCATTAACAGCTGTCAACCATGACGGTACGCAAATGCGCTGTCAGAAGTTATTTACACAGCGCATTTTTCATTTTGGTCGCGCATGCGGACCACATATGTATATATATATATATATATATATATATATATATATATATATATATATATAGGATTTTAATACACTTCTTCTGTAATTGGCTTGTTTTTCATATCTTAATGTATGTTTCCCCCTTTATTTCTTAAATAATATTTCTTTGGGAGCATAACATCAAAAATGTCAGGGTGGTACAACTCCTCCTGACATTAAAATAAAGAAGACATGCCTCACAAAAATTTGCTATAATCTTTTATTATTATTTATTAGAGGCAAAAATAAAATAAGAAATGATAAAATCAAATTTTTCGTCAAGTTGTATTATTTACAAATCGTTCAATTTTGGGGAATCGCACCACATGACATTTTATACCAACAGCTAACCATGCCTTGTCATAAAAAGTTTTATTTTATTTTTATTTTATTTTATATAATATTTTTAAGAGATTTAATGATTTCAGATTGTAAAAAAAAACAACAAACAAAAAAAAAAAACAACAATTTGGTTTTGGAGAGGTCGCACCACATGCCATTTTATAATTGAATAAGCTATCTATTTATCTATCTATCTATCTATCTATCTATCTATCTATCTATCTATCTATCTATCTATCTTAGTTATGTAGGTATACACAAGGCCTGAGAAAAATATGTTATTACTCTTTACTTACTGGTTACACCACATGACATTTTTAGAGTCACTAACTTATAGAGTCACTAACTATGCAAATAGTTTTCAAAAACATATGATATGAACATGAATGCAAAAACTACATTTACAACTATAGCTTAACTTATAGCTTTGTTTTAAAGTAGATTTTGAATTGATTCTTGTTTCATTTAGTCGCGCTAGTATATGCTGGTCTTTTAACTGGCCTCTTAACTGGGTTTGAGTACTAAACAAAATGCCAAAATCTACCTTGAATGTTGACCAACATTTTACATCACAATCACTTTTTAGTAAACAGCACGTGTTCTTCATCCTGTTTTAGTTTCGAAATAGTTAAACAGTGAAGTACGAGATGATGAATGAATTGACGGCTTCATACAGTGTTGGAGCTTTACCAATTACTAGGCAGTTTCAGGACACTTGGCAGGGATGTATTCACCCTGTCAAACAAGTTGCTGAACAGACGCAAAGCGAGCTCCCCGTTCATGCTGTGCAGTGGCATCCAACATCTGGCGGTTCTGACAGATAAAGAGGAATAAGGTGTTAGTGCAAGATCAGCACTAATGGAAGTACAGCAAATGCCTTACCTGAGGGCCTCGACAGCTCTTTTCTCGAAGAACCACTTCCTCAGATCTGGTTAAAGCTTAGATGTTTCCTCTACCGAGACTTAAAAAATGAGTTGGTTATAGAAGCCAAAAAGCCGTTTTCCTTCTCCTACAGCAGAAGCGTATGCACAGTTCGCAGTGAAGCTTTGGAGATCCACACAGAACATGGCAACTTTATAGCACGATGAAAAAAAAAAAAAAAGAAGAAGCTTTGGACACCAATTGGGTAAAATAAAATTAGCCCAAGTTTTGCAGCTAATTAGTTACACATGGGAGGCTGCTTGAAAAAAGTAGGTTGTGGGAGAGGAACTTGAAAAGGTGATGACATTTCCAACATCTTGCAGCATTTTGTGGTGTGGGAAACTTACTGCAAACAATTCTGCCCGGGACGTGAATGTTGCGGCAAACTCTTCAAGCAGAAATTCCACGCAATGGCAAAAGAATAAAGGCAGGATGGGCTCTAGGCTAATAAGCGTTTCGTGATTGATTGCTCAGATCCTAATATTTAGAGGGGGTAGAGGCTTACGATAATTAGGTTCAAATTCTGTGACAATGGTCCAGCCCTTCCTGCTATCCTTCTGAAATGCACTTCAGATTTATTTAGATGGCTTTTCTTTTAATGATGTAAATGTTTTATTAAGCAGCTTTATAGTGTTTATGCCTGCAGTTCTAAAAAATGTGCACACGGCGAAGATTTTGTGAGGAATCAAGACTCTAAAGCAGGTCTTACTTTTATTTTGGTTGGACTGGAGGAGTAAATGAGTGATAATGAATTTCTCATGTTCTAATATTTCAATACAAACAAACAAAAATTACTATTGAAGTTTGCGTCTTTGGGTCCTGCAATATTCCGATTTTAAAAACTGGTTTTCTTTCAGTTCATGAATTTGAATGGCAGGAAGATGAATTTAGTGAACTACAACTCAACACAGTCACACAACAGGAATGTTTTTAGTTCAATGCACACTTTGCAACAAAATATAAACGACTGTCTTTAAATCGGACAAATTATGCATATTTATTCCCTAGTGTAGTTGTCCAATGTTGAAAAAAAAAATTAGCATCATCAAAACTTAAAATTCATATTTGTCAAATGCATCACAAAATGATCGCCATACCTGTATTAAATAATACTGCCGTTATCTACTTTATGGAGAAAATTGGAGCATTCTGGGAAATTGAGCATTTTTCTACTATGATCCATCAATTAAAAATCAAAAAGTTTGGAATAATTAAGATATTTGAACATTTCTTAAAGAAATCTCTTACCAAGGCTGCATTTGTTGATACAGTAAAAATACAGTAAAACGGTAATATTGTGAAGTATTATTACAATTAAAAAAAAAAAAAAAACTCTACAATATTTATTCGGAAACCGTGATGCATTGGAAACCGAGTATTTACATTTACATTTATGCATTTAGCAGACGCTTTTATCCAAAGCGACTTACATTGCATTCAAGTTACAGTTTCTACATTTTATCAGCTCTTGCTTTCCCTGGGAATCGAACCCATGACCTTGGCGTTGCTAGTGCCATGCTCTACTATTTGAGCTACAGGAAAGCTTATTTATTTGGAAGCCGTGATGCAATTTTATAAATTCTTTGTTATGAATTCTTTGGTTCTTTGACTGCATCCTTGCTGAATAAAAGTATAAAATTATTTTTAGGTAAATAATATGCAGAATTAAATGCAGTTTATTACCGTACAGGCCATGCAGAAAGAGGACAATAATTTGATGTATCTCAGAGTGAATCAGAATATTCATCAAGAAAAAATGAGCGGATTTGTTTGTGTCCATCAGGAACTGATTGGATGTGAAAAGCGGGCGTTACCAGAATGTGAGTTTCAAATGGACTACCAACTCCTGAAACATATTTGGCTACAATTTTCTCCTTTAATAGGGTTAGTTTTGATTTCAAGTCAAACTCTTCACTGTGTGCAAAGCAAAATTCTTAAACGGAATCGATCCATGTCAAACTATAACATTTCTCTTCACGAATCAGACTAAAAAATCCATCTTTCATGTTCCATGGAAGAAAGAAACTCACATTGTTTTGGAAAGACATGTGAGTGAGAGTGAATAATGACAGTATTTCTGATTTTGGGTGTTCCTTTGAAGCAGAGACAGAGCCCTGTTTAACTCGTCAATAACACTGGAATAGCTTCCGAACTGTGTCTGCACCGCTGTTCCCTTGAGCGAGGCCGTTAACCCCAGCTCGCTCCAGGCAGACTGTCCGTGTAACAAGTGTACTGAAATTGCCTTTGGATAAAAAACCATCCGCTAACTAACAAATAACCAACAAATGTTGTTGACACTATAAGGCCACTTGTTTTAACTGCGTCTGGCTCTCTGGTGCCTGAATCGAGCTCAGGGCTCCAGTCAAATTTTCTGAGATATATGTCACCAGCACATTGAATTATACTCTATAACATGCAGAACTTCAGTTTAAAGTGGCCACTATGGGATTGACGTCTGGAGACAAACAGACAGTGGCCTTGCCAGAAATCTCCAAACCAGAGCGCAGCACTGTATTAATTTCATTAATCAGCTCCACATGTGAACATGGAGGGGGAGCGAGCGATAGAGAAAGAGAAAGAAGAAACCTGAGGTAGAAAGATGAGTGAGAGAGAGGGGGAGCTGGAGGACTGTGGGATATGACAGAACCACAATGACACAGTGCCTTAAAGAAGTAGTTCACCTAAAAATGGAAATTATGTCATTATTATGTCATTATTTACTCACCCTCATCTCATAGGAAAACTATCTGCTGTTGACAAAGGGCTTTCATGGTCTTCTGAAATACTCTTTATGTCCCCTTTGACAAAAATATATGGTCCTATACAGTAAGTTTACAGTGAAACTGATATCTTCAATAAAAATTCCTCTTGGTTTTAGAAAATCAAGGATATTTATTACCATCCCTTGGAATTACTAGCTTTGGTAGAAGAAATATACAAATCATAGACTTCAATTACAATACAGATGCTTTGATGAAAAGTTTCTCCAGTAAAAGTACAAAGTGCTTTTAAATTTTATTTAAAACATACAAAGTATTGTATTTGTAGGCACTTTGGTATCAAATGCAGTACTTAGTATTTAGTTATTGCAATTTGATGTGCTGCATCCTGTTGCAATCAATACTTTAGTTTAAAAACAGACTTCTGAAGATCTAGTAACAGACAGAATAGAGCTTAAAAAGGTCTGACCTTATTATGAATTATTATAAATCACTAACTAGACGTCAGCTTTCAAGAATTTTGTGTAATGAGCGTAAACAGTTGCGCCTTTTGGACATACTGGATTTACTATGGAAGCTCGTTTCCACCACAAAATAATACAAAAAAATAAAAAAATAAATAAAAAGGTAGTTGTGAAATTATATTTCGTAATTCTGACTTTTTTCTCAGAACTGCGAGTTTATATCACAATTATGAGTTAACATCTCACAATTTGTACTTTTTTCTTAGAATTCTGAGATTACATTTCACAATTTGGACCTTTTTTTCAGAATTGAGAGTTTATATGTCACAATTGCGAGTTTACGTTTCACAATTCTGACTTTTTTCTTAGAATTGCGAGTTTATGTTGCACTTGCAAGTTCACATCTTGCAATTCTGACTTTTTTTTCAAAATTTCAAGCTTACATTTCACCATTTTGTTTTTCTCAGAATTCAGAGTTTAAATCTCGCAAATATAACTTTTTTTTCTCAGAACTACGAGTTTATATTGTAACTGTAAATTAACATTACACAATTTTTACTTTTTCTTCCCCTCAGAATTCTGAGCTTACATTTTGCAATGCGATTGGTCCAGTTTGCTAAAGAAACGTTTAGCGCTTTCAATGTGAACCAGTTCAATTGGAACATCAAAAAGAATCATCCAAAAGAATTATATGCATATGAATAGGACATTGTTATGTCATGGTGCAGGTGATTTCTTCATTTCAAAATAACATTGAACATTTTTTTTTTTTTTTTAATGAAATGTAGTCACATATAAAAGCAAGATATTATGTTTTGGAATGTAATAAAATAAAAGCAAAAAGTTGGCTGCTGAAACACATTAAAGAAAATAATTTGGCCCTGATAATAAACACACTGGTGCTGCCACATACAATTGAGATTGATATTTGTTTAGAGTTTAACAGGGGTTATCTCATTTCACAGGACAGAACATTCCTGAACATTAGAAGACATCTAGCTGGAGATATCTTGGGAAGTAACCATAGAGATAAAGAATAAAATGTAATTAATAACAGAAAGCAGCTGAATGTCATAATTTGTCAGAGAATGTACACCCTCCTAATTCAAAATGTCACTGATAACATTGTCCAGTAGGCTTTTTGGGTGTATAATTATTTGTAACATATTCCGTACAGTCCAAGTCATATTTCAGCTGTTTAAAAGTATTTTCAGATTCTTTCTTCAGATGCTTTTGGCCCATGAGCTTCAGAAAAATTCAAAACATAACCTTCAAAAGTGCTTCATAATTTAGCTCATAGCTTAGTAGAGTAGTTGAATACCTCGCTAGAGGTCCTTCACTGGAAATGAATGGGTTTTGATACAGTGTTTTAGATTATTGGCTGTTCAGTACAGCTCAACCAGTGCAACTTGTCTATGAATTTGTAATAGTGTTTTGGAACTCCATCTATCCCTGTTCCACATTGTCTCTACGGAAGGAACTTGTTTCCATCATATTTGCTGAGGTCAAAGCTGTCTAAAACTATTTCAAGGCTATTTGAATTCATATGGACTCACATTCCCAACAATTTCCCCTTGGCAGTGCTTTCCTTCCTTGACCAGTTTCTTAAGAAGGGGTTGACCTGACCTGAAAAATTGGTTGTAAAGCAAAAATAAATAAATAAATAAATACATACATACATACATACATACATAAATAAAATAAAAAAAGTGTAACTGTGTGATGATAAGAAAATGCAGCGAGAATCGGGGGAAACCTTGTCAATGGGGTAAAAATAAATAAATAAATAAATAAAATTAAATTAAATAAATGAATAAATAAATAAAATAGGAAAACAAGACAAAAATACAGATTTATTTAATTAACTTTACAGATTTCTGTAATTAACTTTAATTTATTTATAATGTAAAAAGGAACAATTTTCTAAAAATATAAAACTGAAAGATTGGAAAATAATTCCCTCAGCTTTTCACACAGGGTATTTAAGTGTTGAAAAATCATAAAGCAGAGTAATTGTGTTGATAATAAGTTTTATTTTGAGAGAATACTTCTAAAAATAGTTCTAATTATCTTATACTTGATTATGTATTTATTTTAAGATTTTTTTTCAAAACAAGACAGATATATTCTGTTGTTGTTCTTGTTATTTTGCAATATGACAATTTTCAAGATGATACTGGAGCGCAATGCTCCAAAAAAAGTAAAAGAAAATCTACAAAAGTGAATGCTTGGGAAAATAATTCTCTGAGATTTTCTCATGGGAGATTTAGGTGTTGAAAAATCATCAAGAAGATAATTGAGTGGTAAGCATAGCTGAATCATTAGCTGAGGGCTCTTGGGTCTTAAATTAAGACCGGTTTTGACACTTCAGATTGACTTGTGCTCAAGTGTAAGACAAATTCCAGTCTAGGGCTCAGGCAGCTTGCAGGGATATCACTTGTGTTATTGAAACACGGCTCTCCGGCTAAGTGAAAGACCGAGACACGGGCGGCAGCACAACATCTCCATTTAGACCACTGAAAAACAGCTGCATCTATATGTTCCCTCTCAGTAACCCAGAGGGGTCCCAAGCCATTGCCTCAAAAGCATTCAGAGGGCCCCTCCAACCCCCCTCGTCCACCGCTCTAGACTAGAAATGGATTCCAGCACCGGTAATGCTGAGCAGGAACAAATGGGCTGTAGACCACCCCTACAACCCCAGCGATCCTCGAGCTCCAGAGCTTACACAAATAAACCGCCAAAGATTTAATGACGTTGGGCTTTGGGATCTTTTTTTCGGCCCTGCTTGTTCATTGAAAGATCAAACAATTCTCAAGCACCGAACGATTCTGGGAGAGCGGTGATATATTCATCTCGTAGCTTCCCAGCATTCCCAGCAGCTGTATATCGTCTTTTCCACGCTTAACTCTGAAGGCTGAAACACACATGAATTAACTCTCGCCATCTTGAAGACAAATGGTCGAGTTTTACTTTCCATTTTTAATGTCTACAAATGACACTAATGTTGTGTAACCCCCTCCGTAAGGCCGTGGAAATTTTATTTCAGCACATTGCTAGTGGGGACGTCAACAAGTCACTCCGGTTTGTTTACACACGCTAGTCATACAACACGTAAAGTTAATATTACTAAATTGTAGTTATCAATCAACGCTAGTTTAAGATGTTTTTCATGGCTGAAGAAGACATGCATTGAAAAATATTTACCGTCTCATGAGAGTCTACGAGTAGTGTGATATGTAAAGTTTGCATAACTGCATTCCTGGAAGCTGAATCCTTTTTTATTATCTTTTCCATGTTTAACTCTGAAGGGTGAATTGCGCATTAACTCTCATTGTCTTGAAGACAAGCGGTCGAGTTTTACTTTCTAGTTTATGTAGACAAATGATGCTAATGCTAATGTTGTGTAAATGAGGCCATGAAAACTTTATTTCAGCACATAGCTAATGTGCTAATGAACTAGTGCAGATGTCAACAAGACACCCTGGTGTGTTTACACATACTAGTCATGCAACACAAAGCTAGTATCGTTAAATTGTAGTTATCCATCAATGCTAGTTTTAGACGTTTTGACAGCTAAAGAAAACATGTTTTGAAAATGATTTCTCATCTCAAGAGCGTCTACGAGTTGCGCAACGTAAAGTTTGCATTACTGCATTCCAGGAAGCTGTATATTGTCTTTTCCGTGTTAAGCTCTGCGAAACATGCACAAATTAACTGTCGCCATCTTGAAAAAAATGGTCGAGTTTTACTTCACATTTTTGTGTCGACAACTGATGCTAGTGCTAATAATGTGTAATCACCACTGTTGTGGACATTTTATTTCAGCATATCGGTAGTGTGCTAGTGCAGATGTCAACTAGACACTCAGGTTTGTTTACACATTTAAGATGTCACGTTCGTCGTGTAACACAAAGTTAGCATTTCTAAATCGTAGCTAGTTTGTTAAATCCATCAGTGTTAGATGTTTTCATGGCTAAAGAAGACATGCATGAAAAATTATGTTTGCTGGAAGCTGTATATTGCCTGTAATTCTGAAGGACAAAATGTGCATGAATCAACTCTTGCTGTTTTGAAGAAAACTGGTCAAGTTTTACTTTCTAGTTTATGTCGACATATGATGCTAATGCTAATGTTGTGTAGCCCCCCATGTAAAGTTTATTTCAGCATATCGCTAGTGTACTAGTGCACTACTTCGGACATCAAAAAGACACTTGAGTTTGTTTACACATACAATTTATCATGATAGTTGCGCAACACAAAGTTAGCAAAGTGGAAAGTAAAATTCAACAATGTTCTTTTTCAATACAGAGCTTCTGGGAATGTGGCAAAACAAATTTACGTTGCACGACTCGATGACGCTCCTGAGACAAGAAATACTTTTCAATCCATGTCTTCTTCAGCAACGAAAACATCTCAAACTAACGTTGAAGGATAGCTATGAATTAGCAAATGCACATTGCTAGTGCAGATGCCAACAGGATACTCAGTCTGTTTATGCATTTAAGTCATCACTTTAGTCATGCAACACAAAGTTAGCATTGCTAAATCATAGCTATCCGCCAATGCTATTTTCTGTGTTATGAGCATCTACGAGTTGCACAAAAACGTCACAGAAGCGTGACACTCTTGAAGACAAACTGTCAAGTTTTACTTTCCTTTTTTTTTTTTTTTTTTATGTGCTAAAGTTATGTAACCCCTTCAGGAGGCCATGGACACACTCCTGGTTTTGTATGCATTTAAGTCATCATGTTTGTCGTGAGCATTGCTAAATTGTAGCTATCCATCAATGTTAGTTTGAGATGTTTTCACGGCTGAAGAAGACATGCATTGTAAAGTACTTCTCATCTCATGAGTATCAACGAGTCGTGCAATATGTATAGTTTGCATTGCCACATTCCTGGAACCGGTATAATGTCTTTTCCGCGTTTAACTCTCAGGGCTGAAACATGAATATATTAACTCTTGCCATCTTGAAGACAAATGGTTGTTTTACTTTCCATTTTTATGTCGACAAATTATGCTAATGCTAATGTTGTGTACCCCCCTCCGTGAGGCCATGAAAACTTTATTTCAGCACATCGATAGTGTGGACGTCAAGAAGGTGCTCCAGTTTTTTGAACATTTAAGTCATCATGTTTGTTGCGCAACACGCAAAATTGGCATTGCTAAATTAGAGCTATCCATCAACACTAGTTTGAGATGTTTTCATGGCTGAAGAAGATATGCATTGAGAAGTATTTTCCACCTACGAGTCACGCAACATGTAAAGTTTACATTGCTGCATTCCCAGAAGCTGTATATTGTCTTTTCTGCGTTTAACTCTGAAGGGCGAGAAGCACATTTATTAACTCTTGCCATCTTCAGAAACGAAAAATGGAAAGTAAAACTTGACCATTTGTCTTCAACAAATGATGTTAATTCTCCCTCTCTGTGAGGCTGAGGAAACTTCATTTCAGCACATTGCTGGTGTGCTAGTATGTGGACGTCATCAAGACACTCGGGTTTGTTTACACATTTAAGTCATCACGTTAGTCGCACAACTCGTAAAGTTTGCATTGCTAAATCATAGCTATCCATCAACGCTAGTTTGAGATGTTTTCTCAGCTGAAGAAGACGTGCATTGAAAATTATTTCCCCCTCGTGAATGTCTATGAGTTTCAAGCATATTTTCACCTCAAAGAGAGCAGGGATCATGTTCAGGATAACATATTCTCTGGACTATGTCAAATTCCTTCCTTCCTTCCTTTTGATTCCTGTCTTTTTACCCAGTTCCAGTTATGCTGGTTTTTCTTCCAAGGAAAATTTGTACGGCCCTAACCAAAATAGGACGTTAAATAATATTTTACACTGACAACAAACATTAAAATGTGATCATTAAGCAATTTCACAGATTTGCCAGAAACATTCCCTATCATTTCCGATCATTTTGACAGCACGTTAAAGACTTTAGCAGTGTGAATATATACAACTGTGAGAACAGTTAGGATTTCTCAGTGGATAGCGACTGGGCTCAAACCGCATTTGCCAAGATAATGTGTTTTTCAAACACATTAAATATCACTTAGGCCTTTTCCTCCAAAAATCCTTCTGGGTTTGAAAAACCTATTGAGCAACTTATCTTAAGTTCAATCGTGCTTGTGATTTTGCATAATTTAATGCAACTGCATATCAGTTTAAAACTGCTTGTTTATGTCAGTTGCAAATAAGCTAAATTCAGTTTAAGAAGTCTGGTGACAAATTTGAATTTTAAATAGATGCTTTAAAAGGATTAATTGTCCGTGGCTACATGAGAGTTGAACAACCATGGTCTAAAACTGGTTATGGCTCTGTTCCAAACCCAGTGAGCTGTTTTTACTGTCTATTACCTACACAGAGAGCATTCTAAGCCTGCATCCATCATGGAACTTCATAAGTTACTGATGTAAAATTCTACATTGGCAACTCATTCCAATAGCACTTTCTATGATATATGTGACTTGCTATTGATGTCAGTAGAGTTTGATGTTGGTATGTTGCCAAGCTAACTCAAAACTCTTTGTGTAAAAATGCAGACACTAAATATTGGGAAAATATTGTACTGAATTGTTTACAGTTGATATTTGTTAGTGTAAAAATTAGGCAAAATCAACATAATCACAACAGTGAAAAAAATGTTTTTATGATGATGATGATTAAGATGTTTCCCGGTAAAATGTCTAAATATCCTTCAAACAAGATAAGTTTACTCCTGGAAAATATTTCTTCTTGTTTTAAACAGAATAATTTCACTGTGTCTATTGATATTATTGTTAACAATTCATTCCTGCATTTTTTAACCTTACTGTATACTGTATAACAACACAGAAACAACATATTGCAAAATTTTTGGTATTAAGTGTAAAAATTAGGCAAAACAGTGACAATTGATTATTGACTGAAAAAACTGTAGATGTAAAATGTTGACAGAACTTTTGTTTTTCGGTGAACAATCCCTTTAAATAATTAAATTAGACCAAATAATTCTTATAATTTAAAGTCATCATGAAATGGAAATTCACCCTTTCAATGATCTAAATGCATGTTATTGAGAAGTCTGTAAGCAGGTCTTATGTGTTAAAAAAAAAAAGTAAAATAAATAAATAAAAACCTGATTTAGGTTTTTTGTATTTATTTATTTATTTATTTTTTGCCTTGGCATTGGGAGTACGCCTACAATGACTTGGTCTTTGTGTGTATGTGTGTGTGATTCAGTGAGAGCGTGAGTGTGATATGGTCTTCTGAACATGCAGAAGAATACCAGCAACTTTCTAAGTTCTGCTTTGCACGTTACAATCTCCAGGGGTAAAGATCTGGCTGGTGGGCTCTGGCACACAACAACAAGTGTAGGAGAAATGCTAATGTAATCAAATATATTAAATACATGTGCATGCGTTTAGAACAAGAGAAGATAATGGCTTTGTTCTGAACCTCTCTGTTTTTTTTATTTTTTTATTTTTTTTGTCTAATCACGATTCCCCCAAATGTTTGATGTGCAGTTTTTTTCTCTAAGAGCCAAAAGATTTCAACCTCAGGGAATTTTAGAGAATGTCACCATGACATAGACTTCAAATATGTAAAGAATATTTCAGCAAAAGTGAAAATTCTGTCATCATTTACTCACCTTCATGCCGTTCCAAACCCACATGACTTTGAAAGGAAAAAATCAAAGAAATTACCGTTAGCTCTTTTTAATGCAATTACAAAAAATGGTAATTTTATTCCCAAGTTTTATTTTTGAATAAAATTATTCTTAAATCTATCATATCAACATATCAATTCCATTCTATCAACATTTGTGACAAAATGTTGATAAATAAAAAATAATTTTGACTTGTCCTTCCAGAAGTGAGGGTTACAGTGAGAAAAGTGAATGGACCCATTAGTAAATGTCATTTAAAAATACTTAAAAATACTCTCTTTACATAAAAAAGTGTTAACATGATTTAAAAAATAATAATAATAATAAAAAAATAAAAATAAAAAAATAAAAAAATAAAAATCACTTACTAACCTTCACTCACTCACTTACCTTTTCTGTTTAGAGTTAGGATAACATTTAATTTTATCCAATTTTACAACTTCACTGCCATGGCAACATGAACCACAAAAACCACAAAACAAACAAACATACAAAGAAACAAACAAATACATACATTCATACATACATACATAAATGAATCTTACTTAGTATCTCTGTCTTGCTTTCCAGTACAATTATCTAAACATTCTTATATCAAGATGCATTTAACTGAGAAGCAAAATTAAATGAGTTTATGCTTATACCAGTAGTACAAATACCAGTATTACAATATTATTATTTTTTTGACTCCACTGGCAGATATTGTTTCTTGTTTTAAGCATAAACTTGCTTAATTTTGGTACATTTTTCAGAAAACAAGATTAATATCTTCAGTCATTTTGTTTCTCAAGGAAATATTGGCACCATTCACTTCCACCTCAACTTTTTTCTTCTTCTTTGCATTGGTGCATTTTTATGCATTAGTGTAATTCATAAACAACAGTGTCAGGAATGTGATGAAAAAAAATAGTAAAAGACAAATGTGAGGAATTTACGGCATGGCTGCTTGGTCAGAACTGATATGAATCTGCAGAGCTCTGCCTAGAGACCAGCTCCTGCTCGCAGTATCAAGTATGTCCAAGAATAGCTGGCTTGTCTGATCGCTGTAGTGCACAGGACCAGCAGTGTGTGTGGCCCAAGTTTGCCTCTTTGCCACATGTTCACACGTACTCAAACACATTTCACTTCACTTACATGCCTGCGCTCACCCCATCACTACAAAGTCACAGATGTCGCACCACAGCTAGAAGGGTTTTCATCGTGGTTGGCCGGGTCAGAGGAAGCCAAACAGATTTTCTACAACACAATCACAAATGTAGAGACTTGTTGCGACTGATAAAGCAATAAAACAACAGCAAATTAAGTTGCAATTCTAAAAAAAGCATATTAACCACTTACCACCTGCAAACAGCTTAATAAGGCACTATATAGCACTGCACTGTATTAATTCTCATTCTTTTGATTGCAAACTCGCTCTTTTGTATGAAATTTAGGGTTATTAAACACTGAACCTTCTTTTCATAATTCAGGTGTGCAAATAAATCCTATAGTATATAGAAATGAGGAAAAAGAAAATGTGTGTTGCCAAATATAAATATAAATATAAAAACAGAGGTCACATTGGGTAACATTTATTAGCATTTTAAGAAAAATGTTATGCAATTCATACTACTTTTACATCATTTGAAAGTGCTATGGCAGTGGGGTAGATTCAGGGGCATTAATTTGCATTATTTTAACGTTATGTTTAGGTTTAAATAAAACCTACCTTGTTCAGATGATAATACACAAATATGGACATGTATACACTCAAGCATTTCATACATTGGGCTTAAAAAGACTTGTTACCGCAGCTTTAGTTTGCAAACAATGGACACTCATGACCTAAACATGATTTTCATTTACAATAATAAATGCTAAAATTCGGCATTAATAACTTACTTTTTCGCACCATCAGTCATGCACACACTCAAGCTCAGAGGATCTCCAGTTCTTGGCTCAGTTTGAGACAGACTTGTGAATTCTGTGAATTGTTAACTAGAGACTCGTTATGACCGGATCATTTGAATCAGTGAGTTTTTGCCTCGAGAACAGCTTCAGTGTGCTCAATAAAATTTGTGAATGAATCGATAAGTGTGATTTGCGAATCAATTTAACTGGCTCATTAAAAAAGAATCAGCTTGTTCATGAATCGGACACTGCTATTGCGTCTTGTAATGTGTGACAATTTCTCCAGTTAAAAATAACAAGGAACAACATGTTTTTATGAAATATAATGGAGTAAAAAGTATGATATTATGCTTTGGAATGTAATGAAGTAAAAGTAAAACTTTCCCAAAATAAAAATACTCCACTAAAGTACAGATACTTGAAAGTTGTGCTTAAGTACAGTAACAATGTAAAAATACTTAGTTACTGTCCACCACTGTGACTTAGTGATCACTACGATTGGAAATGAGCAGGAAAATATTTGGTAAATTTCTTAAAACTTTCCTATAAGTCCACAAAATGTCCAAAAGTTTCCAAAAAATCAAGAAATGTTTAGAAAACAATCTGGAAAGTTTAAACAGTTTTTTTTTGGGAAAATGTCTGGAAATTTTCTGCCCCTTTACAAACCTAGTGACCACCCAAAACACCATAATAGCCACTTCTTTAGCAACAAAATAAAACATCACATCAACTGATGTACACACTAACAAGCACTCAGAACACCCAAGAAAGTACCGAACAACCACCAGGAATATTATAGCAACCATCTAGGGCCACCCTAAAAATCACTTTTACAGCCCAGCCCACAGCACGGCCCCTAGCAACCACTTAAGGAAACACATAAACTCTTAAGCAAACCTCTGATACTCAGAACACTCTAGAATCCACCATCCAACATGCTAGCAACCTCCCAAAATACCATAGATACCCTTAGTGATAACCTAGCAAAAAACAAGAACACCCTAGCAATCACCCAGACAATTACATCACCCATCTACTGCCACCCTAACCACCCCTAACAGAACACCAGAGCAACCTATAAGTGATTTCCTAGAAACCACATGAAACAACACAACTGATAAGCAATGTGCCGATATTCAGAATTCCCTAGCAACATGCCAGCAACCATCCAAAACACCACCAAATCTAGCAACACCCTAGCAACCACCTGAAACACTGCATCAATCGCCTGCAGAGTGTGCCTAACGTACACTCAGAATGGCCTAGGAACTACCCAGAATATTATTTAGCAAAAATATAATGCCACTCTAGAAACCACCCAAAACACAATAACTACCATTTAGCAATATCCTAGAAACCTCCTGAAACACCACAGAAACTGCCTAACAACAACTTAGTCATAGTGTGCCTAACAAACACTCAGAACACCCTGGTAACAACCTGGTGACATCCTGGAAACCACCCAGCAAGCTATCGCACATCTAGTGACACCCTCAACCTAGTATATTATAGCCGCTATAGCATCCACTTAAAACACCACAATAACTTAGAACACCATAAAAAAACACCTATCAACATGCCAGCAACCACCCACAATGACATAACTACCACTTAACAGTTCCCTAAAAAACACCTTAAATAGAACATGAACATCTTAGCACCAACTACCTGTACCTACCAAACCATCAGAACTTCCCTGCACCAAGAACAACACAGTAACAACCTAGCAACACCCTAACAAACAATGAGAACAGTCTAGCAACCATCTAGCACACCTTAACACCCACCATAACAACCTATAAGCGATACCCTAGAAAACACCTGAAACAACTGTTAAGCAATGTTCTACAACACCCTAGCAACCACCCAAAACACCAAAGTTACAACTTGGCAATACCCTAGCAACCACTTCAAACACTGTATCAACTGCCTAGCAACAGCTTTGGCAGAGTGTGCATAACAAACACCTTGCACCAAGAACAATATGGTAACAACCTAGCGATGCCTTGGCAACCACCCAGAACACTATCCCCCAGTTTCACAGACAAGGCTTAAGCCTAGTCCTAGACTAAAATGTAAATCTGAGCTGTTTCAACTGAAAGAAGCTTGCACTGACTGATCTTAAAACATGTCAGTGCCTTTGTTTTGTCTTTAGATGCACACCAGTAATGCTTTTTTTTTTTTTTTCTAAGGCATGTTTATAAAAATTACTTAAATGTCCTAATTAAACTATGGCCTAATCCTGGCTTAGGCTAAGCCCTGTCTATAAAACCAGGCCTATAGCAACCACATAGTAACATCCTATCACCCAGAATATTATATCACTACCTTAAAAAACACTCTAGCAACACCATAACAACCTCTTAGCAATATCCTAGCAACAGCTTGAAATAAAAACAACAACTGTTAAGTAAACCACTGACACTCAGGACATTTTAACAACCAGCCAAAAATACCACAGATAGGCTACCCTAGCAAAAAACAAAAAAAACAAAAAACAAAAAAAAAAACATAGAAATACCCTAGCAACCATCTGAAGCACCACATCAACTGTCTAGCAACAAATTAATCATAGTGTGCTTAACAAACACTCAGAACGTCCTGGTAACAACCTATTGACATCCTAGCAACCACCTAAAACACTTTAACAACCACCTAGTGACACCCTAGCTACCTCCTAGCGACCACCTAAACATATATTTCTTAATCTATATTTTTACTATGTTGAAATTGCCTTTGTAGCAACAACCCAAAACACCATAACTACCACTTAGCAACACCCTAGCAACCACCTGAAACACCACATAAACTGCCTAGCAACAGCTTAATCAGTGTTAATAACAGACACTCAGAATGTCCTGGTAACAACCTAGTGACATCCTAGAAACCACCCAGAACACAACAGCAACCGCCTAATAGCAACCTAGTAAATTATAGCCATTATAGCAACAACTTAAAACACCAGAAAAACTAAGAACACCATAGAAATCACCTAGTAACATCCTAGCAACTACCTAGTGACACCTTAGTAACTGCCTAGCGACCACCTAGACATATATTTCTTAATCTATATTTTTTCCTATGTTGAAATTGCAATTGTATCAACCACTCAAAACACCATAGCTACCACTTAGCAACACCCTAGCAACCAACTGAAACATCACATCAACTGCCTAGCAACAGCTTATTCAGAGTGTACATAACAAACACTTAGGACATCCTGGTAACAACTTAGTGACATCCTAGTAACCACCTGAAACACTTTAGCATCCACCTGTTCACACCCTAGCAACCACCTAGTAACCACCTAAACATTTTTTTTTTGTTTTTAATTTTCCTGTGTTGAAATTGCATTTATAGCAACCACCCAAAACACCATAGTTACCTCTAAAAAACACCCTAGTAACCACATCTTCTCTTCACATTTATAGTAACTGACATTTGTTGACATCTGTTGAGTTAATGCGACAACCACAAGGCCATATGCAGAGGATGAGTTATAATGGATGACGCAACAAAGTGTATCATAGTGCAGCTAAACGTATATTCAAAAGTGTGTTTCCTGAATGCTCAAGGCGTCTTGAATGTGTTTGTTTGCCTTCTGCAATACTCATTACAGTCTGACATCAAAGTTAACACTCAAAGAAAAACTAAATTAGCATATTGCCTTAAGGTATACGTTTAAAGTAAACAAAAAAAAACAAAAAAAAAAACCAACTAGCTTGGACTATATAAATGAGAATTTTCTCCTCAAGCTCAAATCAACAGACCGGTCACATTAGCTTTGTGCCTCACACATTCACAATATGAAGAATTTAGACAATGTTCATTTCTTGTGCAAACATGATATATTTTCACCCTCGCATAAGTTCAGTGCTTTGTTGTTTATCTTGTCTCATGATAATATTCATCCTCCTTATTCATGCCACAGTTTAAATTATCCTCAGCCAGTTTTCCCATGCAAATATATGTCTGCTATTTTCCAATGGTAATTTTGATTACATTTTTTTTTCACAGTCTTTTGATGTGACTTGCAGTCACATTTTGTTGAAAATAATGTTTTGTTAAGTACGCTTGAATAACCACAGTTCATATTATTATCTCTGAAAACCACATCAAGTGACTTCAAGTTTGTTGCAGCATGCTAATGTCTACATTTATGCTGCACACTAAAATGTACTTTGTTGGTGATTGTGTCAAATCTGACCTTTTTTCTTAATATAACAAACCCTCTATACGCGCATTGTTTGCATTTGTATGTAAAGGTGGGATTAGCGAAATTTCATGCGCATAAAAGGTCAATTGTCTATAGTCAATAGTGTAGCGATGTATGAAGTAACTTTCAAACTAAACAGATATATGTTGAAAAAATTCACATGACCAACAGAACTCCAAAAAAATTTGCACGATCAACTCAATGTGAAATTTGCATGGAGAAATTTTTCGGCCCCACAGTAAATTTCTATTTGTGTGGATTGCTATTGAAATTCCCCCCGCAAAAATGAGCTCAAGAACATCAAGTTTTAGTATTTAGCTAAAGTCATCAACTTCATTATTCAAATTCACATTAGCGAAATTTCATGATAAAAAAAAAGGTCCATTGTCTGTTGTCAATAGTGTAGATCTATGAAGCACACGGATCTCTGTTTTCTGTTGGTCAAAGTGATTTTGCATGAGCAGCTCAACCAGATGCGAAATCTGTATGGAGAAATCTGTCAGCCTTACATGGAATTTCCAATTTTGTTGCTTCCTTTGACCATACCTTAAGTTTTATCAATTAGCTAAATTAATTAGCTTCATTATTATTTAAAAAATTCATCATTTTATGCACTTTTAGGTTCACAAAAAAATGTCCTTGCATTCCTTTTCCAATTCGCTCTCACAAGAAAATGTAGCTGTATTACAAGTATGCAGTTTCCTATTAATTTGCAGTGTCGATAAATGTATATGAATTTGCGACAAATCAAAATAGATAAAATTTTTGTCTTTTCTTCAACTTGTGGATATTGGGTGAAAAATCTCTAAAAATCCAATGAAAATTCCTCTTAAAAAGAAAAATCAAATGCAATCTTTTAAATATCTCAATTGTGTCTCCTTGACAGCAAGGAAACACAGAAGATATTTTGAAAAACAATGTCTGTTTTGTCCAACCAATGGAATTCCAGTGTTTTGAACCCCAATGACTTTCACTTTATTGTCAAAATCTGTTTAAACATTCTCCAAAATATCCCAAATTCTAATCTTGGAATATCATAAACTTTGACATAATTTTCATTCTGCCGGATGTCTGTATGAACTCTGCATAGCTCTTTTGAGTTATTGGAAAGTGCTGAGATGTACCGAGGGTGTACAGTGCCATCTGTCAAGACAAATTAGCTGCTGCTCTTCACTGGCAAGCTGAGATGTGTCAAACAAGGGGAGAAACACTTGCTTTCAATGATTGACGTGGAGTGATCCCACACTACCTCAGAGAAATCCACCACTTTTACCTTATTTCCAAATGTCTGACAAGGCAAACTGGAAGATCTCAGCCACAGGCCAGTGCTCAAGCACAGAGCAACAGGTGCTGGCTTCTCGTCTTACAGACTTTCAGCCTTTGCTGTCAAGTCAGGGCTGCACAAAAATGGTCGATGGCACTGTCAGAATGTAGTTTTTTATTAAGCGTCAGTATTTTTTTCCACTTTCAGAATACATTTTAAATCATTTTCAACAATAATTTTAAAGTATATATGTATATATTTTTCTGAGAAGTATAGAGCCCCTCCATAACAAAATCTAAAAACAAATTTGGGTTAACATTTGCATGATTATATAGTTTATAGATTATATAGTTCTGTAAGTGTTCTCATTTCCTTCAAGTTTTCCACATATTTTTCAACACTCATTTGTCTTCTAGTTCTTTTCAGTGGTTCTGTGGCATCTAAATGTACATATCATCTCCTTAATTTATATCATAATATGAAGTGTTTATGATATTAATGATCTAAAGGTCATAAAAAAGGCATGCAAAATAAATACAAAATTAATTTAAAAATGTAAAACTGTTAAAATAGGAGTAGATGGCATGTCACACTAGTAGCACTGCTTGACATCTCATGTCAACTACCCATCTACAACTTATAACTAGACTCACAGAGTATCTGCAAACTTTCTAAACATTTTGTGTGTATGTGCTGATCATGGAGGAAAATCTGTGCAATGGATTTAAACATTGTCAATTTTATTACTTTTTATTATACTTATCATTAACAGAATGCATGATTAAATTAACCAAAAATATTTAAACAACATATACTCAAAACAGTTTAAAAATGCAATTACAAAGATGAATTTTAAATGAATTTTTAAATTAAATTTTAGTTTATTAAAAAATAATATGAAGGAATATTATATATTTGTCTTTTAACACATTTACGCAGAAGCCAAAAAGGTTTTAGAACCACGAGAAACACAATATCTGTCAAATATGAATTTGTTAATAATATTTATTCATTTTAAAGAAATTTTGATTCATTTGATATAAATTGTCTGTTCCCCTTTCAGTCGGTCACTCCGAGTCACGTCGGATGACCGACGAAATTGGGATCTCGCCAGAGAGACCAATCCACTTCGAGTGTAACTAAACGAGCCAATGGACATTGGCATGCGATTATTGCATCCAGCTGCCGCTGATCACAGCGTGAGCATAAGAGGCAGCTGATGCACCGCATCAATTATCCTTTCGCTTCGGAGCCGAGCGGTAGTGGTTAAAGCTACTGCTCTCCCTTCCAAGAGAGTGTTCTGCGAGCGAGTGCGGGCGTTACGGCGCGGCAGCGGTGGTCACGGTGTCCGGGAGAGAAAGATCGTCTTCTTGCTGACAGCCACACTAGGAGTGTGCGGTGGCCAGCTCCCCTGCGTGCTTCAGCACTAAAAGAGCATTTCTCTGAAAGAGCAATTTCTCTAAAAGAGCAACCCGGGTGATCGCGTCTTTTTAAAGATGTCTTTTCACCCGTGCGTTTCTGGGTGTGGTCGTTTCCTGGCGCCTCAGGACGGTCACGATCGCTTCCTCACGTGTCTGGGCATTCAGCACGCTGAGGTGGCTTTCGTGGATGGTTCATGTTCTTCTTGCGGGGACATGACCATCTCGGAGTGCGACTCTGCTATGTCAAACATGGCAGAGTCCCTCTGCCTGCCGTGATCCGGCGTGCACACTGGATCCGGTGGAGTTAGAGGTGATTTGAGGATTACGGTGAGGGCTTCCCCAAGTGGAGCTCCTCACCCCTCAAGCACTCCGCAGCCGGTGGAGCTGCCGAAGGAGCGCGCTGGCCACGCGTTTCCTTCGGTGCCCCCTCTGACGACCAGATGTCGATCACTGCATCGGAGGGCGGGCCCTCTCTCTCCGGGGATGACGACCCGGCTGCGTTGCCCCCTTCAGGTGTGGTAGCGTTGTCCGTGCCAGACCCAGAGATGACGGCTATGCTTTCCCGGGCCGCCGAGAATGTCGGGCTCGTGTGGAATCCTAAAAAGCCACCGTGTCCCGATCCTTCGAGGCTGGGCGAGTGGTTCCTCGGTGGGGGTGGCGCTGGTTCTCAGCGCCCCCCTCCGGTGCCATTCTTTCCGGAAGTGCATGAGGAGCTGACAAGATTGTGGAGGGCACCTTTCACTGCCCGAAACACATCTTGTAGTTCTTCCGCTCTCACCACCCTCGATGGTGGAGCCGCTTTGGGGTATGCGGGCATCCCCTCGGTGGAACGGTCTGTGGCCATGCAACTGTGTCCAACAGCCGCTTCCACCCTGCGGGGTGATCCGTGTCTCCCCTCACGGGCCTCTAAGTATTCGTCAGGTCTAACTGGCAGTGCTTATAGAGCCTGTGGGGAGGCGGCTTCCGCCCTCCACGCTATGGCGTTGCTGCAGGTCCACCAGGCCAAAGCACTGAAAGACCTGCACGAGGGTGGTCACGACCTGGCGGTTCTACATGAGCTGCGTGCTGCGACGGACCTCGCGCTACGAGTGACGAAGGTGACCGCACAGTCTCTGGGTCGTGCGATGTCCAGGAGCGCCATCTCTGGCTGTGTCTCGCTGACATGAAGGAGCAGGAGAAGGTACAGTTCCTGAATGCTCCCGTGTCACAGACCGGCCCTTTCGGCGACGCTGTCGAGAGCTTTGCCCAGCAGTTCTCGGCAGCCCAGAAGCAGACTGAGGCAAACACATCATGCGCCGGAGGAAACCTGCTGCTTTCACTCCGGCTGCAGCCACTCAGCCTGCTCGTCGCCGTGGGCGCCCCCCTGCGGCCGCCCCCGCTCCCGCGCAGCCGCAGCAGCCTTTCACCAGGCAGCGTCGTGGAGCCGGTCGCAGGCAGGACGCCCAGCCCGTCCAGGCCCCCGCCAAACCTGGCGGCAAGCGCAAGTGCAAGAGGCCCTGGGACGGTCGACCCAGAGATGGAGGAGACTGCTCATCGGGAGATGGTGACTGCACCACTCCCTCCCCCGGAGGAGGGCCGGGTGGAGTATCTTTTGTTCATTTTGTTCCGCCGCTGGCCCAGCAGCCAGCGGTACCCAAAACATCAGTAAAGAGCGGTCTCCTCAATCTCCGGGTCTCAAGAGGAGGAGAGTGGTGATCCGTGCATCACAGGATCGCTTCCCTCCTCCTCTCTCGCCAGCAGGCAGCGGGTGGTTGCCCAAGAGCACCCCTCCTGCCCATTCGTGGAACCAGGTAAGGGCAGTAGCACTCCAGTACCCGCTTCAAGTCGTCAAACGCCGGGCTGTCACAAGCCTCAAGCCGGGTTCCTGTGTCTCCTCCCACGCGAGGAGAAATCAGGTGAGTGCTACACTACACACCCAGACCCCGCCCCCTGCCGTCACAGGCCCTGGGGCCGGTCCCTGTGTTCCACCTCGCTGCCCCACCGCGGGCATGTCGGTGGGCCCGTTGGCCCCGCTGGTGCGGTCTCTCAGAGCCTGGTTAGCGCTCCCCAGCCCGTCCCGGTGGCTCCTGCGGACCATCAGACTCGGCTATGCGATTCAGTTCGCCCGGCGTCCCCCCAAGTTCAGGGGCATCCGGTTCACTTCAGTCAAAGCCGTCGATGCCCCTGTCTTGCTCGCGGAGATTGCAGTCCTACTGGCGAAGGATGCAATAGAGCCGGTCCCTCCAGCCGATATGAGGTCGGGGTTTTACAGCCCTTACTTCATTGTGCCCAAGAAAAGCGGTGGGTTACGACCGATCTTGGATCTGCGAGTTTTGAACCGTGCACTTCACAAGATGCCGTTCAAGATGTTGACGCAGAAACGCATTTTTGGATGCGTCCGTCCCCTAGATTGGTTTGCAGCAATCGACCTGAAGGACGCGTACTTTCATGTTTCGATTCTCCCGCGACACAGGCCATTCCTGCGATTCGCGTTCGACGGTCGGGCATATCAGTACAAGGTCCTGCCCTTCGGGCTGTCCCTTTTCGCCTCGTGTCTTCACCAAAGTCGCAGAGGCGGCCCCTTGTTCCCCTGAGAGAACGGGGTGTGCGCATTCTCAACTACCTCTACGACTGGCTCATACTTGCACAGTCTCGAGAGCTGTTGTGCGCACACAGGGACCTGGTGCTCAGGCACCTCAGCCAGTTGGGCCTTCGGGTCAATTGGGAAAAGAGCAACTCGTGCCAGTGCAGAGGATCTCTTTTCTCGGCATGGAGTTGGATTCGGTCAACCAGACAGCACGCCTCACCCAGGAACGTGCTCAGTCGGTGCTGAACTGCCTCAAGACTTTATCAGGCAGGACAGCGGTCCCACTGAAACTCTTTCAGAGGCTCCTGGGGCATATGGCTGCAGCTGCGGCCATAGTTCCGCTCGGTCTGCTCCATATGAGACCGCTTCAGCACTGGCTCCATGGTCGAATCCCGAGGTGGGCGTGGAAACGCGGTACTCACCGGGTTCAGATTACACCGGCCTGCCGCAAGACCTTCAGCCCGTGGTCAGATCCTTCGTTCCTTCGGGCAGGAGTGCCCCTGGAGCAGGTATCCAGGCATGCTGTGGTATTCACGGATGCCTCGGCCACTGGCTGGGGTGCCACGTACAACGGGCACGCAGTATCAGGGGTTTGGACGGGCCCCCTTCTGCGTTGGCATATCAATTGCCTCGAGTTGCTGGCAGTACGCCTTGCCCTGTGCCGCCTCAGAGGGTGCCTTCGGGGCAGGGACGTTCTGGTCCGTACGGACAACACTGCGACCGTTGCCTATATCAACCGGCAAGGCGGTTTGCGCTCCCGTCGCATGTCGCAACTCGCCCGCCACCTCCTCCTCTGGAGTCAGAAGCATCTGAGGTCCCTTCGTGCCATCCACATCCCAGGAGTGTTCAATCAGGCGGCCGACGAGCTGTCTCGAGCGGCACTTCCTGGGGAGTGGAGACTCCATCCCCAGGCGGTCCAGCTGATTTGGAGTCGGTTCGGAGTTGCTCAGGTAGACCTGTTTGCATCTCCAGAAACCACCCACTGCCAGTGGTTCTACTCCCTGTCCGAGGCAACGCTCGGCACGGATGCACTGGCACACGGCTGGCCCCAGGGCTTGCGCAAGTATGCGTTTCCCCCAGTGAGCCTGCTAGCACAGACATTGTGCAAGATCAGGGAGGACGAGGAGCAGGTCCTGTTAGTGGCTCCATATTGGCCCAACAGGACCTGGTTCCCGGAACTCATGCTCCTCGCGACAGCCCCTCCCTGGCCGATTCCTCTGAGGAAGGATCTGCTTTCTCAGAGACGGGGCACCCTCTGGCACCCGCGTCCAGACTTGTGGAAACTTCATGTGTGGTCCCTGGACGGGACGCGGAGGTTCTAGGTGACCTGCCCCAGGAGGTAGCGCTCACTATCGCTTCAGCACGAGCACCGTCCACAAGACGGGCCTATGCGCTGAAGTGGAACCTGTTCGTCGAATGGTGTTCCTCTTACCAGGAGGACCCCCGGAGATGTTCGATCAGAGCCGTGCTTTCCTTTTTGCAACAAGGGTTGGAGCGTAGGCTGTCCCCCTCCACCCTTAAGGTATATGTTGCTGCTATTTCTGCCCACCACGACCCCATAAGAGGGGAGGTCGGTGGGGAAGCACGATCTGGTCGTCAGGTTTCTTAGGGGGGCCAGGAGGTTAAATCCTCCGAGGCCTCCCTCCCTTCCCTCTTGGGATTTGGCTTTGGTGCTAAGAGCCCTACAAACTGCCCCCTTTGAGCCATTGCAGTCAGTCGAGTTGAAGTTTCTTTCTATGAAAACCCTACTCCTGACTGCATTGGCCTCAATCAAGAGGGTGGGGGACCTGCAGGCATTTTCGGTCGACGAGTCGTGCCTTGAGTTTGGGCCGGCTGACTCCAGTGCAACACTGAGGCCCCGGCCCGGCTATGTGCCCAAGGTTCCTACCACGCCCTTCAGGGACCAGGTAGTGAGCCTGCAAGCGCTGCCCCTGGAGGAGGCAGACCCAGCCCTAGCTTTGCTCTGTCCTGTACGCGCACTGCGTCAGTACGTGGATAGAACTCAGAGCTTCAGGACCTCAGAACAGCTCTTTGTCTGTTACGGAGGACAGCAGAAGGGGAAGGCTGTCTCCAAGCAGAGGATGGCCCACTGGATAGTGGATGCCATCACCTTGGCCTACGAAGCACAAGGTGTGCCCTGCCCGCTCAGGTTGCGTGCTCACTCCACTAGGGGTGTCGCATCGTCCTGGGCGCTGGCTCGTGGTGCCTCGCTAGCAGACATCTGTAGAGCTGCGGGTTGGGCGACTCCCAACACGTTCGCTAGGTTTTATAGCCTACGTGTCGAACCGGTTTCCTCCTGTGTTCTCACCTCAAACGGGTAGTGGCACTGAGAGGGCCGGCTCAGAGTCGGCTTGCGGCGTCCTTACGCCTAAATTCTCCAGAGAGTTCCTTAACCAGGCAAACCCTGTTGAGTCCTCCAGCACTCCGGCGTCCGGACACGGCGGAGCGTCCGGCGCCAGGCCTTCAGCCAATGAATTCTTGAAATCTGGTGCGAGGCTAGTGCCCATATGAGAGACCCTGTCGGGATCCCATATGTTTATTCCACGGTATTCTTATTGGAGCCGTGTTTCCCCTGGCGGACCACGTTCTGCCATCTCTAAAGATGCAGCCTGAGCCATCTCAGAGACTTCCATGTGCAAAAGGGCCCTCTGGGTTACTTCACATGTTTGAATGTCACTTAAACCCCCTTTGGGAGGAGGTGACTCCGCAGTGTGCCTCTTCCAAGTGGAAGGGCACGCTTCCCAGTGTTATCCTAGTCCTACTGTTTGGGTTGCTCAAGGAACACCAGTAGTTGACCTTCTCTGTGTAGAGCCCGGTCCTATCGTCTGCCTTATAGGAAGGGTCAGGAGCCCTACACAGGGCACTGGAAGGGGCAGCTCCTGTGGCGCTTTGGTAGGGATCCCAATTTCGTCGGTCATCCGACGTGACTCGGAGTGACCGACTGAAAGGGGAACGTCTCGGTTACGTATGTAACCCTCGTTCCCTGAAGGAGGGAACGGAGACGTCACGTCCCGTCGCCACAGTCGCTGTACCACCGCTGAGCTGCCGGGTCGCCGGCTCGGCTCCTCAGCGAAAACATAATTGATGCGGTGCATCAGCTGCCTCTTATGCTCACGCTGTGATCAGCGGCAGCTGGATGCAATAATCGCATGCCAATGTCCATTGGCTCGTTTAGTTACACTCGAAGTGGATTGGTCTCTCTGGCGAGATCCCAATTTCGTCGGTCATCCGACGTGACGTCTCCGTTCCCTCCTTCAGGGAACGAGGGTTACATACGTAACCGAGACGTTCTGATCATAGATGAGTCAAATTCATGTGTCACAAAACAAGAATGTGTGTTCAGAAGAGTCATAACTTGAATTTGACATTTTTGATGCTTATTTACTAAAAAAGAAGAAGAAGAAGAAGAAGAAGAAGAAGAAGAAGAAGAAGAAGCAGTTTTACAAATTTCTCCATATTATATGAAGTTAAAATTATGGTAACACAAAAAGAAAGTATAACAATCTGTCTCAATGACAGTTAACATAATTAATTAATTAGTGACTAAATTTGTTTTTTACCAAAAGGTCACCTGTGCCTAGTTGTGGTTCATATAATGATTTGAGATATTTCTTTGTAAATTTGTAAATAAATCTAAGATTGTTGAAGTATGTTTACAACAAAATGCTATTTACAGTAAGACTTTCTACTTCAAAATTCTCATGCTTAATTTAGTAAGTAACTTGCTGCTTCTTTGTAATGAACTGTGAGAAGTTCTCATTTCTGACTGAGAATTGTTTTGAACTATTTTTTCAGTGCAGCAATTCCGAAAATTCATTATAAACCATTTTACAATGATGAATCTGTGTTTTAACATTGCAGCTGAGAAACCAAACACACAGGAAATTCAAAACACCTTGAGTCAAGCCGAAATGCATCATTTCTTCAAAGACTAGACCGCTTTTTTCTTCTGAACTCTGGGGTTCAGATTTCAATCACTGACATTACAGAGATTGTGAAAAACAAAACATGATCTTCCCTCTCACGCTGCCTGTGGCGGGCAAAGGTTAAGCCCATTTCAAACAAGCTGGTCCGAGTTTACGCATACACACGCACACGGATCCTGAATGATAAATCTCACGACTCCCCTCCACTTGCCCCTGACAATCCCAACACTTGCCCTTAAAACACTAAAAAAGCTGCTTTGTGGGGAAGTGTGCAAAGTTTGCTCCATTGGTGGTCACCACAGTAATAAAGCTGAGAGAGGCTGCGTACTCCATAAAACTCACGGCCAGACAAGCACAGCTTTTACATGATCGCAGTTTAAGCAATGCACATGGCTTCTTTTCATGGCCAAAGCCCATCTTCTGAAAATCCGTAGGGTAATAATTTGTTAATAGCCTCACTGGTGTTTAGTAAATAAATCCACTTATGCCGAGTCAGATCATTTACAATTTTCCATTTGGTGTCTCATACAACACATTTTCTCCTCTAAGAGTTACTCTAGGTTTGGAGTGTATGAGAACTAGAATGAATTCAAGGGAAAAAAAGAACATAAGTTTTCCACTTGTGAAATTTAAAGCCAAGTTTGGGACCGGAGCGAACCAGAATGCATTAGACACTTTGAAATCATGTAGGAAAAACTTAAGGCCTTCTCTTCCTGGAGCTTACTTAGACCAAACATCCTGTTATGGCTACATCACCTTGTATAATTCAGTTAACCTAAAGCAGATTTTTCTTGCAATAATTTTAAGTGCTTATTTGACCAAATATCTGACATCCTTTAAAGGGCTTAAAGACCCCATGAAATCAAAATGAAAGTTTTGAGGCATTGGGCCTTATCATACACCCGGCGCAAGGTATGGCGCAAGGCATGGTGCAAGTGTTTTTGCTAGTTTCAGCCCGACGCAGTTCTCATTTTCCCGTCCTGCGCTGCGTTGTTTAAATAGCAAATGCATTTGCGCCCATTTGTGTGCGCATGGGCATGCTGGTCTAAAAAAGAGGTGTGTTCAGGTTCATTGTTGGCGCGTTGCTATTTTGAGGAACTGAAAATAGTCTGCGCCATAGACCAACTCAAACCTGGTCTAAAGTCTAAAGTCAATGGAGCAATATTTTTTTTTGTTATTTAAAGAGCACGTTAGTAGAAAATGCGCCTCTGGGTAGGTCCACAATGCTTGTTCACTTTGCTTATTACACACAGGGATGCACAGCAGCACACAAACATGCCAAATATTAAAAATTAAAGGATTACGGTGTAAAATAATATTATTGTGTAGACTACATAAATAAAAAAAAAATGTCATACATGTCATAATGGATAGTCATTGCGTGTATCAGTATTAGGCTGCTCTCTGGAGACGCGTTCAGTCTGTGTGGCTTAAAATTTACGCAGTTTAAATAGCGAATCCGCCATGGCGCAAGCGCAACTCGCTCTTAAAGGGAATGGGAGATGAGACTCTGATTGGTTTATTGCATGTTATGCCACACACATCCATTACTGACTAAGGGAATAGGGACAACCCTTTTAGACCACGCACCGGGAGTGCTGACCATTTTTCCCGTCGTTATACTAGCAAAAGTGTTCTTTAGACCATGCGCTTAGATCGCTAAAATAGGGCCCTTTTAGTTCATGTGTGTGATCTTGGAGGTCATAGCAGATACTTGCACATTCAAAATATACAGTTTTCTCTTAGGAGATAGCAAAAACATCATCAAAAGTCAAGGCGCTTGTTAAAAATTTTAAAAAGTTGCAATTATGAGTTATAAAGTCGCAAGTATGAGAAGTAGCAGCAATTGTATGAAGTGCATATAATTATAAATATGAGATATGATGTCGCAATTCTCAGATGTTAAGTTGCTATTGTGAGATATAAAGTCAGGATCACAAAATATTAAGTTGCAATTATATAAATAAAAAGTCAGAAATTTGATATATGAAGTCACAATAAAGTTGAAATTATGAGATCTGAAGTTGCAATTGTGATATATTAAGTTAAGCAATTATGAGTAGTCGCAACTGTGTGATATAAAGTCATAATTGACCCTTCGCAAAAACCCACCCTCCTTAGTTACAGTTGCTAAACTACACAGCATGTTCCCACGCAGTAAAAAATACACCGATTTCACAATTTTACTTTAGTTCACATTTGCAACTTCGCATCTCACCATTTCAAATTTACATCTCACAATTACTCACAATTACATCTACTTCATAACTCACAATTGCGGCTTTATTTCACATTTGTGATATCATAGCTCACTATTCCACAAAGTAACAATTGTAAGATGTAAGTTTAAATTTTGAGATGTGAAGTTGCAGTTGTGAGATATAAAGTCACAATTATGAGTTGTTAAGTCACAATTGTGAGATGCTGCAATTATGAAATACAAGGTTGCAATTTCATGATACAAAGTAGTAATTATGAGATACAAAGTTGCAATTATGAAATACAAAGTTGCAGTCACAATATATCAATTCACAATCGCAAGAAAATAAGTTGCATTTATTCAAAATAAAGCCTAAATTGTGAGAAATGAAGTTGCAACTCGGAATTATATAGTGATCAGTGACCTTTTTACATATTTTTACACAGTGGAAACAGGCGTTGCCAGAAACTGAACAAAGTAGGTGTGTAAACTCATTGCATTGCATGTACACTTTTTACAGGGCATGTAAGACAATATTCAATTTAAGTGGTCTCTGTACATAAAACTAAAAAAGGAAAAAAGTATTTTTCTAATTACACACATTGCCTTGAAAGTTTGCAAATGTAACAATGATTCACATACTCCCGCTGACTGCCTGTGTGTGGCTAAGATGAGAGATGTTTTCAATTATAGTGGCATAAAAATCGGTTTGACAGGAGTTGTTGGGTCGGAGTTGGCACGAGGGTTGCCCACTGCTGTCATTCCCCAAAAGGATTTCCCACCCAGTCCATAGACATGCATTTAACCTGTCTTTAATTCTAAACACATTTCTTTTTGTGTAAATCAATGCAAAAACTCTCATCCAAAAATGAAAACATTTTACCTGATGAGGCCCTAATGAGTGAGATTTATCTCTGTTGATTATGACATCAATTGGAAAGACACAAACTACAATGAAAAACTGTGTTGGGGAAGCTTAGAAATTACACACTTCAAAATTACAAATAGATGTTTGGCTAATGGTGTCCCATTTTTATTTTTATGTTTTGTGCCAAACATATAGTAGCAAACTACTTTGGAACTATTTAAAGGCTACTTTTAATACACATTCTATTTAAAAAAAAAAACAAACAAAAAAAAAAAACAATGTAATTAAATATGAAACAGCATTTCTTTTGCTACAAAAAGGAAGTGTAAAATGGTACGCTTAGAGTCTCAAGAAATTCATTCAAAATGGCAGACGGCAAGATGGCAGAAGTTAGAGAAATACCAAATATATTTATTACTAATTAAATTCTGAAAAGTATCAATAAACATAATTTAAATTATGCTGAAATTATGAAATTAACGGTTTACCCAATATTTGTGTGTGCTGGGTGTTTTAATGCTTGGAAAATAACACTGTTAGCTTAACAACATGCTAACGCCAGACCTTGTGAAAAAGAAGTACACTACAAATAACACACTACAGTTCAGAAGTGATAAGAAACAGTAACGAAAGTGTCTCTCCTTTAGTACATTTAAGTGTTTTATAAGTTAAGCACACTTTTTCACAAGGGTCTCCTCAATTATCAATTGTGAGTCTCCTGTATTTTTATCTGAGGGCAGTTATTTAATATTAATAATATTGCTAATTCAGTAGCATTGCTAACTGAGCTTAGTTGCTCTACAACACAGGTAAATTCTTTGGCGAAGACACCTCAAACTAAATGCAGATAGGATAACAGCTTTTATGCCATACGTAAAATAATTTGTACATTGGCAATGATAACAGCAAATGAAAGCCAGGTATAATTACACTCAAGATTTCAAGGCTAACAGATCTCATTTTAAATAAAACCACAGAGGTTTGAGCTGGCGCTGATGTAGAGAATAAAGCAGTTTTTGTACTATAATGTACCAACAGGGAATGAGCGCAATTAGAATTGTACAACTTTTATGAATAATCATTAAGCTGTAACCTACTTACACAAATACCTTTGTTTTCCACATGGCCTCATGGGATATGAGAGTAGGACTTCTTTTGTGATCATGAGCTCTATTGATATGATGTCTCCTTTCAAAATCTGCCACATCATTGCATCGCTAATCTGTGCTACATGGAAAAACACACGTCTTAGCATTTTAAAAATATTATTGTAATAGAATCATTTTCAGAATCAGACTAGATTTCATTTGTACTGCTTATGTTTTGGGAGGTGAACAGCGTATTGTTATGTGGTTGTGCTGGAGTTGCTTTTAGCAAGTAGCTGTAGCAGAAAGCTAAGTGGTAGCAATAGTTGTCTAAACAGAAGTACAGATGAATTCAGCTTTTAAGAAACAAATTTTCCATGAGTCAATTATGAGGTAATTAAACACGACCTCACATACAGTGAGCTCATATGAGATCATTAAAACAATGTTTCCGCTTCAGGTAATATGGATTTCTTCTAATTGAGGGTGTGTGGGTGATATTTAAACATTGCTTACTCACCCTAATGTTGTTTGAAACTTATTTTTCCATTTTTTCAAAGAAAAGTGCCATCAAGCTACAGGCCTAAAACACTATAAAAGGCCCATAAATGTAGTCCATATAACTGCAGAACTATATTCCTAATATTCCGAAGCCATACAATAACTTTGTGAGTGAAATTAAAGTCATTGTTCAATGATAATGTTCATTTCTGTGGCAAATGTGGCGCCCAACGTAGGGCATCAACATCACATGTCATTGGTGTCTCGTAACCAAGCATGATATCAGTCAATGACATTCTCCATACCATGGAAGTCAATGGAAACCAGCAACTGTTTCGTTACACACGTTCTTTAAAACGTATCTTCTAGAAAGAAACTCATAAAGTTTTGGAACTACATGATAGTGAGTAATGGTAATGGGTGCATGATTTTTATTGCATTTTCCTGGTATATTGCATATTCTAATACAAGAACTTATGTTTCCAGTCTTTATCAGCAAAACTTCCCAGAGTTATGGTTACAGTATGTTCTCAAACACCAGACAACTCAATAACGAGGCAGATTATCCTGTTATCCTGACATTATTCTTTAACGAAACACCATCTACACATCAGTGGTCTTAATAAACCAAAGCATGATATCATATAGGGTCAACAAGGAGTCAAGGGAGCCTCAGTCTATATCCTGTACAGGAAATGTGACAGCATGTGGGAAGGCAGGTTATGTCCCACTTTGATCATGTTTACTGCTCACTGACATGATCCACGTGCAGAGGAAGTCTGTTTAGCAGTCCTACGCCTACAATGAAATGCATTAATTAGAAACAAATCTGGAGTTTCCATAAGTTTCCTTTGACAACGTGTTGCATTCAGAATTATGGTCTCCATATGAATACTAATACTCCATACTGGCAAAAAATAAAAAAAAATAAAAAACAAAAAAATAAATACTTGTGTAGCATTTTAGACAAAATTATTCATTCACCTATATTAGTGCTGGGCAATGATTAATCGCAATTAATCACATCCAAAATAAAAACTTTTTTTGTACATAATGTGTACTGTGTATATTTTTTTTGTATATATAATTACACACAGATGTATGTATATATTTAAGAAAAAATGTATTATGTTTATATATTAAATATATTTACATATAATATATCAATTCTATGAATATAAATATATACATGTAAATACATGTACATATTTTCTAAATATGTACTGCATGTGTGTCTCTTTATATACATACATAATAAATATACACAGTACACACACATATATAATGCACATATACTATCACGATTAGTTCCCAGCACTAATATATATATATATATATATATATATATATATATATAGCCTAATTATTGAAAATAATAATTATTATTATTTCACTACAACTGGACACATTTTCCTTGCAAATTTATATTACTATTTCCCCTAATTATTCTCAAGCATGATTCTGAATCCTCAATGCATTAATTATTGTAATAATAAAAAATATATATATATATATTAAAAATGTATTACAGTAAAAAAACAAAAAAAAAAAAACAAAAAAAAAACTCATCATAAATTTAAGGCAATACAACAAATACTGTCATTCTGAATTAATAATCATAAGAATAATACACTTATAACAGCTTTGTTGCTGGTACTTAACATATACTCAACTGGTTTTTCTTGAAGTGTGACAAAAAAAAAATCATTTTTTGAAAAGATCGAGCACAGATTCTTCCTCAAAAAGAAACAAGAAATCACACTTTAACAAAAATACTTGCTTTATGGTGCTCAAAGAGCTCTGATTCGCTTTTAACATGACCTCAAAACTCACAGAGTAGAAATCACAGACTATTTATAATTTGCGTGGAAATAAAAATATGCAGCCGCAGAGCAACTGACTCATGATTTCCTTCTACCTGGGTTTCTATAATGATGGCAGTGTCTGGCCAAAGCGGACCCATTGCGATTTAAACAAAATAATCTATAGCGTGTGATATATAATGTGTAAGAGCTGCTTACGATAATAAGAATATAAATTTAAAGACCATTAAAATGTTTTCAAATATAAGGTTACCTAATTAAGCATTGAGTGAAACTAACAATAGCCAGTTGTGACATTGTCCCAGTTCTGTATCATGGCAGCATGCTGTAATAAGCACCACAGGACCTGACTGAGCACTTCCAAATGCACCACAGCATGTGGTATTGGAACAGGCTTATTTTCTTAACAGAAAATAAGCCTGGCCAGAAAATGTAAATTCTGTAACTGAATAGCCATCTTCACTGTCAATAGACCTCACACGACTATAATCACCTCTTATAATCATCTATAATCAGCTGTTGTTGGAACATCAGTAACTCAATGCTCAATGCTTCTTCGTATTATTATTATTATTAAGCAATACCTTAGCAACTAACATTATAACCCCTTATCACCCTAGAAATACCCAATCAACAACCAAACAACATAGCAACCACTTAGCTAAAACCCCAACATGCAAACACACTAGTAACCAACCAGCAAACACCCTAGCATTTCTCTGCAGCCATTTAGACATCCTAGCAACTGTTTATCAACCACCCAGAACATATTAGTAACCAACCTAGCAAACACCCAAATATCCTAGCCAAACACACTAGTAACCAACTTAGTAACTGCTTAGCAAACAGCTGAACATCCTAGTAACCACCAAGCAACCACCTAAAATATCTTAGTAACCACTTAGCAAACATCCAAACATCACAGCAACTGCCTTTTAATTACTATGAATCACTTATGAACCACTAGAACATCCTAGTAACCACTTAACAGCCCCTCCAAAAAATATATACTGCCTAGCAACCACACATCTCACTAACCACTTAGCAAACATTGAAACATCCTAGTAACTACAACAAACACCCTAGTAACCAAACAGCAAACACCCGAACACACTAGTAACCAACTAGCAAACAGTCACACAACCTAGTTACTGCTTAGCAAACACTCAAACATCCTAGAAACACTTGGCAACCATGCAAGAACATCTCGTAACCACCTAGACAACACTCAAACATCCTAGCAACTGCCTAGCAATCACCCAGAACATCTTAGTAACCACCTAGCAAACACCTAAACACCTGAACAAACTAGTAACCAACTAGCAATAACTCAGATATCTTAGTAACTGCTTAGCAAAGAGCTGAACATTCTAGTAACCACTTAACAAACCCCCAAACATATATACCACCAAGCAACCACCCAGAATATCTTAAATTCCACTCATCAAACATTCAAATATCCCAGTAACTGCCTATCAACCACTACAAACACCTTAGAAACCAAGCAGCAAACACCTAAACACCTGAACACACTAAGAACCAACTAGCAACCACTTAGGTGCTGTATTTTAGTAACTCCTTAGAAAACAGCTGAACATCCTAGTAACCGCTTAACAAACCCTCAAACATATATACTGCCTAGCAACCCCCAAAATATCTTATTAACCAACTAGCAAACACCCAAACATCCTAGCAACGCTTGGTAACCATGCAGAACATCTTAGTAACCACCTAGCAAACACCCAACATCCTATTAACCCATTAACAAACTCCTGACCTATTAATAACCAACCAGAACATCTTAGTAACCACCTAGACAACACCTAAACATCCTAGTAACCGCCTAGCAACCACCTAAACTCCCTAGATTTTAAAATCATATTTTGAAATTTGTCTAAGCTATTTGTCTACATCTACCACAGTTAAACAAAATAAATGCAAGTTTGTTTGTTTTTTTGTACCAAAGTTGTTGAGTTTACAGTGTTAATCTACTTCACAGCGACTTTCAGTTTGCATTCATATAAGCCCTCCAACGACGTCATTTGCATTTTGATAGCACGTTTTTCGCCTAAAGCACAAAATCCTATTGTGAGTTGATGGATTCAGTTTATGAAGCACTATATTATGCATACCATCCATAAAGAAAAATTAAATCAGCTAAATTATGGCGTTTCATTCAAGAGTTTTCAGATAAAAGGAGATACCAGGTTACTTTCAAAGGACTTTTCATAGATCATAAATAGCCGTTTATGGGAAGATGATCCTTGGTAATTGTTTCTCATGCTTATATGAAGAAAATAGGGTAATGTTGCAGAGTACAGTATAGCGCAAGACACAAAAGCTCTTTTTGTTGCAGTGGTCCGGGAAGCATGGCCCCTCCGCTCCGCCTATTAAGCACTCCGATTTCGATTTCAAATTGTCCCTCGTTATTAATCCCAATCACCCAGAACAGAAAGACCACAGAGCTCTCCAAAACACATGTGCAAACCCCCCACTGCACGGGCTGATTCTAATTAATTAATTACATCCCAGGTGATTTCACTTTAAGATTGGAAAAAAATAGGGATGGAAACACTTCCCACAGGCTATACCAAATTGGCAGCTCTAAGTCTTGGAAAATAAGCACAGTATACTGCCCCCAGGATTTTTTATGACTTTCGAAGTCCTCCTACGCTCCCCCGTGCTCTCCAAAGGAAGCCCAAGAACAGTCACCCTCTCATGCTCCTACAACATGTTCTTTATGTTTGCAACAAAAGTATTTTTAAGCCGTTTGAACTGAAGTCAACAGTGTAGGTGCGTCAAAGTGCGAGTTTGCTTATGAGCGGCTACTTTGAGAGAAAGTGTTTTAGAAATCTGAACCGGAGAAAGCTTCTCCATCACATTACATGGAGCTAAACCAGAACATTCGGTAAGGAAAATGTCCTCATTTGGTCTGTATGGCAGATTTTACTGTGATGTTCTCTGAAATACATAAATTAGTACCTTCTTATACACCTTAGCAACACCCCAACATTCTAGAAATCATCTGGCACCCTAGCAACTCCCTAGTAACCACTCAGACATCCTAGTAACCACTTGACAATCACCCAAACATGCTAGCAATTCCTTATCAACCTCCCTAGCAAATACCCAAACATCATAGCAGCTGCCTGTCAATGATCCAGAACTTCTTAATAACCACCTAGACAATATTCAGCTATCCTAGCAACCACACAAAACACCTTAGTAACCACCTAGCAAACAACTGTACACTAGTTATCCCTTAAATTATGAACAAACTAGCAAACAACCAGAACATCCTAGTAATTACCTATACAACACTCAACCATCCAAGCAACTTTTTAGCAACCAACTATAACATCTAAGTAACCACCTAGTAAACACCCAAACATCCTAGAAACTATTTAAACAACTAACCAGGGCTGCGTTTGATTGAAGATCCATTGATGGCAATGGGTCTACGATGTACTTAGGTTTACGATGCTTTAGGGAAACACAGCCCAGAACATCCTAGTTACCACTTAGAAAACACCAAACTGCCTATTAACATCTTGACACATCTTAGTAACCACCTAGCAACACCCAAACATCCCAGCAACTGCCTATCAATATCTTTAAACATCTTAGTAACCTCTTAGCAAACAAACATCCTAGCAACTGCCTATCAATATCTTTAAACATCTTAGTAACCTCTTAGCAAACAAACATCCTAGCAACTGCCTATCAACCTACCATAACATCTTAATAATCCCTTAGACAACATTCAGCCATCCTAGCAACCACACAAAACATCTTCGTAACCACCCAGCAAACAACCATACATCCTAGTTACTGGTTAAACTATGAGCATACTAGCAAACAACCAGAACATCCTAGTAACTACCTATACAACATTCAACCATCCTAGCAACTTCCTAGCAACCAACTATAACATCTAACTGACCACCTAGCAAACACCCAAACACCTTAGCAACCATTTAAACAATCAACCAGAACATCCTAGTAACCACATATAAAACACCAAACATCCCAGAAACTGCTTAGCAACCACTCAGAACATCTTAGTAACCACCTAGCAAACACCCAAACACCCTAGCAACCACCTAGCAACCTTTTCATCCTCATTTGGTCCTCATTTCAGTGTTTTTTTTTATGCATTTACAATTTAAAAAGGTTAAATCCATTTGGCAACCCAATGCTGGTTAAATATCCAGATATTACAATTCTGGATGATAAGCTGAAAATTATTAGCATAATATGGCAGAAAATTTAAATAAAATAAGTGCTATTTTACATAATTCTGTCCTACTAGAAAACTACTTTAAATAGTTTTGAATAATTTAAATTAATTTGTAAGTCGCTTTGGATAAAAGCACCTGCTAAAAGAATAAATGTAAATGCTAAAAACTAATAATGAATAATGCACAGTATGAAAAACAAAGAATATTAATTGTAATATTTGCTAAAAATGGCATTTAAATGTTAATAAATTATCACAGTTTTTTTTTTTTTTTTTTAAAGAGGAACTGTTATTGAGTGTTAGACAACAACAAAAGTAATCTAAATTTAATAAATAAGAGAGATGAGCATATTATCTAGCATTGACAAAATATCCATATTTTATATTAACCTTAGACAATTCCTCTCCTCAACAAGCCACATGATGGCACGGGATGAAGTTTAATACTTAATTTTGCTCTCAAATGTATATACACACTGTCATTATTTAAGTAAAATTAATTACCTACACATTTTCTTTGGGATACTGGTAATACACAATGCCATACGTGACTGAATGTACTTTGCATACATTACAGCATTATATAATATAATATATTTTTATAGAGTTCGTTATAAAGTTATCTTGTTAACTTTGGACTGATGTATTTTGAATCTGTATTCCACACCCCAGTGTGTGTTCGCAACACACTGAAAACGCAGCCAATTATCTGTAGGAGCTAAATAAGGGGGCTTTGTCCCTGGGCGTTTTGCCCTACAAGATTAAGTCACTGGAAAAGTTCAAAGTTTACCAAAGTCATCACAATAAGTCTTAGTTATGTTAAAGTCTGACTGGCTAGTCTTGAATAATTACCCACCGAAGCTTTCAGACATCCAACGTGGAAATATAGAGACGTTGTGGGATTAGAGCTTGCTGGAAGCTCTGATATCATTTACTTTGGTTTTCTTCCCCGTTGGCGGAACGGTAATTAAGTTGTTGCAGGTCCCTAATTCCTTGTTCAGCCTCTGGCTGCTGCTCTCCAAAGCGTCCGAGTCCATTCTAGGCATATTTACTGGCTCTGCTAGCGTTACCCACTTCACTGGCTGGACTGGTAAACACCAGGGACTTGAGTGGGCTCCAGGGTCGATGTTCTCACAACCTCAGCGAGACCTCTAGCCTCACCAGCATCTGAGGACAGGATATGTAGAAGATCATCTAAATAAAGACAATGAAACCCAAACTGAATGTGAGGTCGAGCTGCAAATTATATGATAACATTCAAGAGGTAAACAACTTTTTCCAAGGACTTCTGGGGCAGTTTTGTGGAAACAGGTTTGCTATGTGAGTTTCTGACTGACCAGGTTTAAAAGGCCATCCTCCAAGTTTATGTGATTATTTGTTTTATTTGAGGCATCATATATCATATCATATCATATCATATCATATATTGTATCACATTGTAACATATATCATATCATATCATAATCGTCATATTGCATCATATATATCGTACCATATCATATCATATCATATCATATTGCATCATATATATATATATATATATATATCATATTGTATTGTATCATATATTGTATCGCATCATATTATATCTTATCATATATCATATTGTATTATATATCATAATTTATCATATTGTATTGTGTCCTATCATGTCGAATCATACTTCGTATTTTATCATATCATAACATAACATATTGTATCACATTATATCATATTATATCGTATTTTATCATTGTATCATATATATGATGTGATACAATATGATATAATACAATATATAATATATGATACGATACAATACAAAGTATGATTCGATATGATGCCACAATAAAATACGATATACATGATGCAATGCAATGCAATAAATTATACTATATTGTATTGTATCGTATCATATATATATATATATATATATATATATATATATATATATATATATATGTATGTATATGTGTATATATGTATATGCATGTGTGTATATATGTATATGTGTGTGTGTGTGTGTGTATATATATTTATATATAGTTGTTAATATATTTTCACAAAAATGTGCAATATATAGAATTATACAACAAAAAAACAATGCATAATATATAATGTAATGTCTTTTTTTTAACAGCATGAATATATGAATATACAGCATTATATAAGCTTATTTTATTATACTTTAATATATATATATATATATATATATATATATATATATATATATATATATATATATATATATATAAATATATACATACACCAATTTTTTATATATAGTTTTTATTAAAATTATATTATATTTAACCTAGTTTTATTATACCTATATTTTATTATATTCTAATTTATTATATATGTACTGTATATACATAACTTTAATATAGGAGAGAATTCAAGTAAGTTGGGACACTTTTTGTCTATTTATTTGTATAATTATTTTATAAATAAATCCCACTATTTCCCACACATTCATTGGTTATTAATTAAGACTCCAACGAACACTATGAAAAATCCTCCACGGGTGTCCGTTATGTTGAATATTTAATGGAAATTGTCAGCGCGGTGACCTCTGACCTGTCAGATGGTTCAGCATGTGCCTCATCAGTGGCCCTGCAGTCCCAGCGTGAGAGCCGCTCCAGTCCTGTGGAATGTGAAACGCAACGCTGCGCTCCAAGATGTGATACGAGGACACATATTTATTTGCTCATTCATCACCGAGTGTGAACTCTGACCCATAACACTGGATCTTTTCCCGCTTGCCCAGACGCTTTGCCTTGAATACAACGTGGTGCGTCTGCTCCTCATGTGGATCTCTGCAGGGTTCCTGCTCAACGGCTCTATTCACTGAGTGCTACACCCATATGGGCCAAATAACCAGATTTGTTCTGCATTTTATTCCAGCTTAAAGAAGCCTTTGTTGCTTTTTCTGTTCTTGTGCAGTTATCTCACAATGCTCATTCAACCTCTGTTAAGCAAGAGCCTCTATAAATCATAACGGGTGAGGAGGGCAAATGTAGAGTCGGGCCTCAAATCTTAGCATCTTGGAATGCGGCATGAAGAATAAAGTGCATTTAATGTGCATTACATGACTGCTAGTAAAACACAGATGACTAAAGTGCTTCCCTGTTCATGCGCTTCATAGAAAAGCTTTAAACCTCTGCAGAACCCTTTAGACTTTACTAAAGGACCAAAGATCAGGGATGAGATATGACCTTGCATCTGTAAAATTAAAGAAAGGAACTGTATTATTCAAATATGCGCACATAAGTTTAATGAACAAGAATGCAGTTAATTTATTTAATACTGCATTAGCTATCAAAAGTATTGGATTTGGATTATTTAATGGTTTGAAAGAAATCCCTTATGCTTATCAAGGCTGCATTCATGAAAAATGCATGCATAAATAAATAAATGTTTCATTTGAAATATTAGTTTGTGACTTATTTATTTATTTATTTATTTATTTGTTTGTGGAAACTTTTGTTTTTCTTCTCAGGATTCTTTAAAAAAAATAGAAAGTTTATTTAGAACAGCATTTATTTAAAATTGATTTTTGGTACCATTACAAATATAAAGATTAATTTCTTCTTAATTTCTTTATATGTATATAATTATATTGATAATGTGAAAATTTATATAATGTAAAATAAAGTGATATACAGTTTAATGGAAATATTTTGTAACATTATAAATATAAAATTAATTTCTTATTTTAATTACTTTATTTTTTTAAAACCAAAGAAAACTCTTATGGTTACCAAGGCTGCATTTAAACAAACACATGAAAAAAAACAAAAAAAAAAAACAAAAAAACTAAAAAACCCAAACAAACAAATAAACAAACACACAAACAAATATTAGTAGAAAAAACAGTAATCTTGTGAAACATTGTTTGTTTATTTATTTTTATAGCACAGTTTAATACAACTCACGTTGCCCAAAGTGCTTCACAATAATGTAAACATATTTACAAAATAATGTTACAAATAATGTAAACATTATTACAACTTAATCTGTATTGATATATTTTGAAATGTAAAAAAAAATAAATAAATATATATATATATATATATGCTGATTTAGTTCTCAAGAAACATTTTGAACAATTTTGTGCACGACACCTTTTTTCCACTATTCTTTAATGAACAGAAAGTTTATTTAGAAGAGCATTTATTTGAAATGGAAATCTTTTGTACCCTTATGAATATTTACTGTATGTATATAGGATGTACTCTGTAGTTCCGGCAGTGTGATCCAATGATAGCATTAAAACTAATATGCATAAGGCTGTTTCATCAGTCTCTGGGATCCTTTGGGATTCATGTGAATTTACATTGATTTCATGGCTTCACGCTGGCACCGGGGTTAAAACCTACTTTGTCATCACATGTGCCTCGACAGAGAAACATGACACCAGAGAAGAAGAGCTGCAGTCATGCTTTACTGAGAGTCCAGCTAAACATCTTCCATCAAAACCCAGAGCTGAAGCTCAGCACTCGCCAGAATCACTCTGGCAGAAGCACAAAAAGCCAATAAGCCACTCTAAATGTGTGAAATTACATTTTGACAACATTTTGGTAGAAAGCGAACAACTTTGGCTGCGACTGAACATTTTGGATGTTCGCACATTTACGCTTGTAAGAAAACAGCTGCATGAACCGCAGAACAATTCCAAGTAGATTTTTTTTTTTTTAAACTTTTTGAAAAAGAAAACACGAGTTGCTGTCACAATAATATCCAATATATGGTTGTTATGGGGTTGCTAGGTTGTTGCTAAGGTGTTTGAGCGTTGTTTTGTTGGTTGACTACTGGCAAAGTTAAAAGAGTGTGCTTCAAAGTGCTTCAAATATTCTGGAGCCTAAATACAGCATGGGTTGGGTTGCTATGGGGTTGTAATGGGGTTGCTAGGTGGTTTCTGACTGTCCAGTTTTAAAAGGTCATCCTCCAAGTTTATGTGATTATTTGTTTTATTTGAGGCATCATATATCATATCATATCATATCAATCATATCATATCATATCATATCATATCATATCATATCAATCATATCATATCATATCATATATATTGTATCACATTGTAACTTATCATATCATATCATATCATATCATATATATTGTTTCACATTGTAACTTATCATATCATATCATATCATATCATATCATATCATATCATATATATTGTATCACATTGTAACTTATCATATCATATCATATCATATCATATCATATCATATCATATATATTGTTTCACATTGTAACTTATCATATCATATCATATCATATCATATCATATCATATCATATCATATCATGTCATATCAATCATTCAATCATATCATACAATATAATATCATATATCATATATCATATCATATCATATCATATCATATCATATCATATATATTGTATCACATTGTAGCTTATATCATGGGTTGCTATGGGGTTGTAATGGGGTTGCTAGGTGGTTTCTGACTGTCCAGTTTTAAAAGGTCATCCTCCAAGTTTATGTGATTATTTGTTTTATTTGAGGCATCATATATCATATCAATCATATCATATCATATCATATCATATCATATCATATCATATCATATCATATATATTGTATCACATTGTAACTTATCATATCATATCATATCATATCATATATATTGTATCACATTGTAACTTATCATATCATATCATATCATATCATATCATATCATATCATATCATATATATTGTATCACATTGTAACTTATCATATCATATCATATCATATCATATCATATCATATCATATCATATCATATCAATCATTCAATCATATCATACAATATAATATCATATATCATATATCATATCATATCATATCATATCATATCATATCATATATTGTATCACATTGTAACTTATCATATCATATCATATCATATCATATCATATAACATGGATCGCATCATGTTTTATCCTATCATATTGTATTGTATTGTATCATATATCAAATAACATACTGTATCTTGTCATATCATATAGAAACATATCATATCATATATCATGTCATATTGTATCCTATCATATATCATCACATCATATTGTATCATATCATGTTGTATTGCATCGTATCATAATGTATTTTATTTTATTATATATATATATATATATATATATATATATATATATATATATATATATATATATATATATATATATATAATATAATATAATATAATATAATATAAAATAACCCAACTGCAGTTTGATTGATATTAATTGGAATGCACAATGAAAAAACACACACACATACATATATATATATATATATATATATATATATATATATATATATATATATATATATATATATATATATATATTAGTATAATATTGCATCATATCATATATTGTATATTATTGTATCATTTCATATCAAATTATCATCATATTGTATTATCATATGTCATTTCATATTATCATCATATTGTGTATCATATCATGTATCATATGATGTAGCATATCTCATATCATTCATCTTAAGTTAAGAATTATTTTAGATTTTCACGTTAATTAGTTACTATACAGCAGTGTCTCTTGTGAAAAATGCATTTAATTGTTATTAAAGTATTGTAATTGTACTTAAAGTATAGTATTTTGTAATAAGTACTCATTTTAATTAAGAGTTTATTTTAATAAATACATTTTAATATTTTATTTTTTAGGTGTTTTGATGGCTTTTTTAGCTGGTAAAATCAGCGCAGCAGCTGTATCGTCAGTCAAACTCTGTTTTGAGTGGCTAATATCTCCACAGCAGAGCTTTATCAGACGCGCTGCTGTTCTGTCAGATCTGCGCTGAGCTGAAGGGACGTTATTTGGCCATGATGAAAGTGACATGTGATTTTACATGTGTTGCCCCTGTTTCATGTCACTGGCAAATCAAGCGAGCCAGATTTCACCTTTGACTTGACTGATATTAGCACACGGGCTCCAGATGATGTAATACAGCGCTTATTCGACATCCTCCCGGGTGTTATACGTGACCCGCCGACCCTCACTTTACCAACGTCTGCGGATTACTGTTCTCAAGAAGGAATGTGATTAAATGAGGTAATTAATTAAAATGTGACACGAAAAACAAATGTCCCACAAAAAAATACTGTCTCCAAAGAACTCAAGCTAGTTTGTAACAATTACCATCGGCCCTCAGTTGGGCCAAATGTAATGATTTTTCAACGAAAATTATGTTTAAAGCCCCGCTGACGGGGTGTATAATATAGCATAATTAGAAATTAAAACAGCCTCCGTGAATGTAAATAGAGACTGGGAGAATGGGACAATGTGGTTTTCATTGTTGGGAACAACATATTTTGGTGAAGGAAACTGGGGACTTCAAAAACAGAGAAAAAACGGTTCGGGAATCCAACTGGCAAAGACAATATTTCATTAACTGATTCTGAGGGACAGAGTTAAATATGAATGATTGGTTTAATTTAAAGAGGAATGCCCGTCTGGATTGAATTAAGACCTTACTGTAATAATCTCTGGTTAAAATCAATCAAAAGTCAATATGTACTGCATCCATCACGTCAGTCTAAAATACTGAATTGTCATGACCTCGAAATGATGTATTTACTTATCATTTATTTAGTTACTCATATCTACATATGCTAAACTGTCATAAAATAATGCATAAATAAATAACTAAATATACAGAAAATAAGCTTCATTCTCTTTACGAAGAAAAAATATCAGAATATGTAGATAAAGCAAATTGTCATAAATGGTGAAAATAAGATTAGATAGATAGATAGATAGATAGATAGATAGATAGATAGATAGATAGCATGTACAAATTGTTCTTAACTTTTAAAATATTATTTTGTGATTTTCAGTTGCTCCACAGTAACGAGAATCAGATATTTATTTCTTTATGTATTTATTTATTTCGTTTTACACAAATAAAATTAAGCCTTTTGTATTATGGCACTATTTTCAAATTTATAATTAAGATAAAAAAAATACAATGTTTAGATATAGTCACTTTCACATAAAAAAAACTGCATAAATGATGTGTATTACAACATATGTATAAATGTTCTTAATATTTTAAAATATTTCATGATTTTTAGTTGCACCACTGTATTTTTCCCCTTCCCCTTTTCCCCATTTGCTTATTTATGCTTGTTTATTTATTTATTTTTAAATATGCTTAATAAACTTCATTCTCTTAAAAAATAAAAAAATAATTAAAAAAAATAAACATATATATATATATATATATATATTAAATATGAGGTTAACATGACTTGAACATTTTTTTACAGACTCAGTGAAATTTCCATCATTCTTGCAAACGCATCCCCTTACAAACTGTTGTCATTTTCTCCATTTAAATCCAGTTAAAACCCAGACTAAACAGATACGCACAAAAATCTATATAATCCAATGACAAAATGCAATGATACAGCAGACATCTGCTTAGTGTTTTCCGCGCCTCAAAGATTTATTGCGCTCAGTGTCGCAGAAAAAGAATCTTGTCCATAAATGTTCCCTGTCCAAATAAATCACCTCATTTGCAAACAATTTGCCTTGTAAAACATATATAGGGACACCATTAGCATTTATATAGGGGTAAAAGGATTAAGTGTGCTTTGACTGGCTTCCATTGATTTTCCTTGCGCATTATTAGCTTTCGGATTAAAGTAGGTTGGAGAACAGGTGCCTGTGTGAAATGTGGGGCTGCTCCCTGTGTCACGGGATCTCTGGGAATAGGCTTTCGCAAAAGAAGGCCATCTTCACAGTTAAAGCGAAGCTCAATAGTCTGGCTTGGCCTGGTAAAAGACTGCGAGCGGCACGCTTGTCACTTTGGGGGTGCTCCCTCGGGACAGAACATAATTATGAAATGACAGGCCCGAGGCCAGATTAAATCCACTTTGAACCTCCCCCTAATCACAAATCACACGGCAGCCAGCGGCTGCGGCTTCCCTCGGAAACTGTACCAAAAACCTTCCACTGGAAAAGGGTCAGGTTTGAAGGTAATTTGAGGGTACGAGCCTCCCTCACCTAGTTTCTAGCGCTTAGCCTTCAGTGCGTCGACAGGCTGGAAAACCAGCCAATTAGCTTACTTACGCTACATGCTAACATTTTGGCAGTGACGGGAAAGTACATATTTTGTTCTTTCAAAGTGGAGTACTAAGACTAAATCATTGGAAAATAGCATTTTGATGCCATAGAGCCCCTTTTGTATACTGTTTGTGGTAGTGTGTTATCGTTAGCATGTAGCTAAATTCAGCTACCTTAAAATCAGTTCCCCTTTCAGTCGGTCACTCCGAGTCACGTCGGATGACCGACGAAATTGGGATCTCGCCAGAGAGACCAATCCACTTCGAGTGTAACTAAACGAGCCAATGGACATTGGCATGCGATTATTGCATCCAGCTGCCGCTGATCACAGCGTGAGCATAAGAGGCAGCTGATGCACCGCATCAATTATCCTTTCGCTTCGGAGCCGAGCGGTAGTGGTTAAAGCTACTGCTCTCCCTTCCAAGAGAGTGTTCTGCGAGCGAGTGCGGGCGTTACGGCGCGGCAGCGGTGGTCACGGTGTCCGGGAGAGAAAGATCGTCTTCCTGCTGACAGCCACACTAGGAGTGTGCGGTGGCCAGCTCCCCTGCGTGCTTCAGCACTAAAAGAGCATTTCTCTGAAAGAGCAATTTCTCTAAAAGAGCAACACGGGTGATCGCGTCTTTTTAAAGATGTCTTTTCACCCGTGCGTTTCTGGGTGTGGTCGTTTCCTGGCGCCTCAGGACGGTCACGATCGCTTCCTCACGTGTCTGGGTCAGCACGCTGAGGTGGCTTTCGTGGATGGTTCATGTTCTTCTTGAAAAAAAAAGGGGACATGACCATCTCGGAGTGCGACTCTGCTATGTCAAACATGGCAGAGTCCCTCTGCCTGCCGTGATCCGGCGTGCACACTGGATCCGGTGGAGTCAGAGGTGATTTGAGGATTACGGTGAGGGCTTCCCCAAGTGGAGCTCCTCACCCCTCAAGCACTCCGCAGCCGGTGGAGCTGCCGAAGGAGCGCGCTGGCCACGCGTTTCCTTCGGTGCCCCCTCTGACGACCAGATGTCGATCACTGCATCGGAGGGCGGGCCCTCTCTCTCCGGGGATGACGACCCGGCTGCGTTGCCCCCTTCGGGTGTGGTAGCGTTGTCCGTGCCAGACCCAGAGATGACGGCTATGCTTTCCCGGGCCGCCGAGAATGTCGGGCTCGTGTGGAATCCTAAAAAGCCACCGTGTCCCGATCCTTCGAGGCTGGGCGAGTGGTTCCTCGGTGGGGGTGGCGCTGGTTCTCAGCGCCCCCCTCCGGTGCCATTCTTTCCGGAAGTGCATGAGGAGCTGACAAGATCGTGGAGGGCACCTTTCACTGCCCGAAACACATCTTGTAGTTCTTCCGCTCTCACCACCCTCGATGGTGGAGCCGCTTTGGGGTATGCGGGCATCCCCTCGGTGGAACGGTCTGTGGCCATGCAACTGTGTCCAACAGCCGCTTCCACCCTGCGGGGTGATCCGTGTCTCCCCTCACGGGCCTCTAAGTATTCGTCAGGTCTAACTGGCAGTGCTTATAGAGCCTGTGGGGAGGCGGCTTCCGCCCTCCACGCTATGGCGTTGCTGCAGGTCCACCAGGCCAAAGCACTGAAAGACCTGCACGAGGGTGGTCACGACCTGGCGGTTCTACATGAGCTGCGTGCTGCGACGGACCTCGCGCTACGAGCGACGAAGGTGACCGCACAGTCTCTGGGTCGTGCGATGTCCAGGAGCGCCATCTCTGGCTGTGTCTCGCTGACATGAAGGAGCAGGAGAAGGTACAGTTCCTGAATGCTCCCGTGTCACAGACCGGCCCTTTCGGCGACGCTGTCGAGAGCTTTGCCCAGCAGTTCTCGGCAGCCCAGAAGCAGACTGAGGCAAACACATCATGCGCCGGAGGAAACCTGCTGCTTTCACTCCGGCTGCAGCCACTCAGCCTGCTCGTCGCCGTGGGCGCCCCCCTGCGGCCGCCCCCGCTCCCGCGCAGCCGCAGCAGCCTTTCACCAGGCAGCGTCGTGGAGCCGGTCGCAGGCAGGACGCCCAGCCCGTCCAGGCCCCCGCCAAACCTGGCGGCAAGCGCAAGTGCAAGAGGCCCTGGGACGGTCGACCCAGAGATGGAGGAGACTGCTCATCGGGAGATGGTGACTGCACCACTCCCTCCCCCGGAGGAGGGCCGGGTGGAGTATCTTTTGTTCATTTTGTTCCGCCGCTGGCCCAGCAGCCAGCGGTACCCAAAACATCAGTAAAGAGCGGTCTCCTCAATCTCCGGGTCTCAAGAGGAGGAGAGTGGTGATCCGTGCATCACAGGATCGCTTCCCTCCTCCTCTCTCGCCAGCAGGCAGCGGGTGGTTGCCCAAGAGCACCCCTCCTGCCCATTCGTGGAACCAGGTAAGGGCAGTAGCACTCCAGTCCCCGCTTCAAGTCGTCAAACGCCGGGCTGTCACAAGCCTCAAGCCGGGTTCCTGTGTCTCCTCCCACGCGAGGAGAAATCAGGTGAGTGCTACACTACACACCCAGACCCCGCCCCCTGCCGTCACAGGCCAGGCCGTCACAGGCCCTGGGGCCGGTCCCCGTGTTCCACCTCGCTGCCCCACCGCGGGCATGTCGGTGGGCCCGTTGGCCCCGCTGGTGCGGTCTCTCAGAGCCTGGTTAGCGCTCCCCAGCCCGTCCCGGTGGCTCCTGCGGACCATCAGACTCGGCTATGCGATTCAGTTCGCCCGGCGTCCCCCCAAGTTCAGGGGCATACGGTTCACTTCAGTCAAAGCCGTCGATGCCCCTGTCCTGCTCGCGGAGATTGCAGTCCTACTGGCGAAGGATGCAATAGAGCCGGTCCCTCCAGCCGATATGAGGTCGGGGTTTTACAGCCCTTACTTCATTGTGCCCAAGAAAAGCGGTGGGTTACGACCGATCTTGGATCTGCGAGTTCTGAACCGTGCACTTCACAAGATGCCGTTCAAGATGTTGACGCAGAAACGCATTTTTGGATGCGTCCGTCCCCTAGATTGGTTTGCAGCAATCGACCTGAAGGACGCGTACTTTCATGTTTCGATTCTCCCGCGACACAGGCCATTCCTGCGATTCGCGTTCGACGGTCGGGCATATCAATACAAGGTCCTGCCCTTCGGGCTGTCCCTTTTCGCCTCGTGTCTTCACCAAAGTCGCAGAGGCGGCCCCTTGTTCCCCTGAGAGAACGGGGTGTGCGCATTCTCAACTACCTCTACGACTGGCTCATACTTGCACAGTCTCGAGAGCTGTTGTGCGCACACAGGGACCTGGTGCTCAGGCACCTCAGCCAGTTGGGCCTTCGGGTCAATTGGGAAAAGAGCAACTCGTGCCAGTGCAGAGGATCTCTTTTCTCGGCATGGAGTTGGATTCGGTCAACCAGACAGCACGCCTCACCCAGGAACGTGCTCAGTCGGTGCTGAACTGCCTCAAGACTTTATCAGGCAGGACAGCGGTCCCACTGAAACATCTTTCAGAGGCTCCTGGGGCATATGGCTGCAGCTGCGGCCATAGATCCGCTCGGTCTGCTCCATATGAGACCGCTTCAGCACTGGCTCCATGGCCGAATCCCGAGGTGGGCGTGGAAACGCGGTACTCACCGGGTTCAGATTACACCGGCCTGCCGCAAGACCTTCAGCCCGTGGTCAGATCCTTCGTTCCTTCGGGCAGGAGTGCCCCTGGAGCAGGTATCCAGGCATGCTGTGGTATTCACGGATGCCTCGGCCACCGGCTGGGGTGCCACGTACAACGGGCACGCAGTATCAGGGGTTTGGACGGGCCCCCTTCTGCGTTGGCATATCAATTGCCTCGAGTTGCTGGCAGTACGCCTTGCCCTGTGCCGCCTCAGAGGGCGCCTTCGGGGCAGGGATGTTCTGGTCCGTACGGACAACACTGCGACCGTTGCCTATATCAACCGGCAAGGCGGTTTGCGCTCCCGTCGCATGTCGCAACTCGCCCGCCACCTCCTCCTCTGGAGTCAGAAGCATCTGAGGTCCCTTCGTGCCATCCACATCCCAGGAGTGTTCAATCAGGCGGCCGACGAGCTGTCTCGAGCGGCACTTCCTGGGGAGTGGAGACTCCATCCCCAGGCGGTCCAGCTGATTTGGAGTCGGTTCGGAGTTGCTCAGGTAGACCTGTTTGCATCTCCAGAAACCACCCACTGCCAGTGGTTCTACTCCCTGTCCGAGGCAACGCTTGGCACGGATGCACTGGCACACAGCTGGCCCCAGGGCTTGCGCAAGTATGCGTTTCCCCCAGTGAGCCTGCTAGCACAGACATTGTGCAAGATCAGGGAGGACGAGGAGCAGGTCCTGTTAGTGGCTCCATATTGGCCCAACAGGACCTGGTTCCCGGAACTCATGCTCCTCGCGACAGCCCCTCCCTGGCCGATTCCTCTGAGGAAGGACCTGCTTTCTCAGAGACGGGGCACCCTCTGGCACCCGCGTCCAGACTTGTGGAAACTTCATGTGTGGTCCCTGGACGGGACGCGGAGGTTCTAGGTGACCTGCCCCAGGAGGTAGCGCTCACTATCGCTTCAGCACGAGCACCGTCCACAAGACGGGCCTATGCGCTGAAGTGGAACCTGTTCGTCGAATGGTGTTCCTCTTACCAGGAGGACCCCCGGAGATGTTCAATCAGAGCCGTGCTTTCCTTTTTGCAACAAGGGTTGGAGCGTAGGCTGTCCCCCTCCACCCTTAAGGTATATGTTGCTGCTATTTCTGCCCACCACGACCCCATAGAGGGGAGGTCGGTGGGGAAGCACGATCTGGTCGTCAGGTTTCTTAGGGGGGCCAGGAGGTTAAATCCTCCGAGGCCTCCCTCCCTTCCCTCTTGGGATTTGGCTTTGGTGCTAAGAGCCCTACAAACTGCCCCCTTTGAGCCATTGCAGTCAGTCGAGTTGAAGTTTCTTTCTATGAAAACCCTACTCCTGACTGCATTGGCCTCAATCAAGAGGGTGGGGGACCTGCAGGCATTTTCGGTCGACGAGTCGTGCCTTGAGTTTGGGCCGGCTGACTCCAGTGCAACACTGAGGCCCCGGCCCGGCTATGTGCCCAAGGTTCCTACCACGCCCTTCAGGGACCAGGTAGTGAGCCTGCAAGCGCTGCCCCTGGAGGAGGCAGACCCAGCCCTAGCTTTGCTCTGTCCTGTACGCGCACTGCGTCAGTACGTGGATAGAACTCAGAGCTTCAGGACCTCAGAACAGCTCTTTGTCTGTTACGGAGGACAGCAGAAGGGGAAGGCTGTCTCCAAGCAGGGGATGGCCCACTGGATAGTGGATGCCATCACCTTGGCCTACGAAGCACAAGGTGTGCCCTGCCCGCTCAAGTTGCGTGCTCACTCCACTAGGGGTGTCGCATCGTCCTGGGCGCTGGCTCGTGGTGCCTCGCTAGCAGACATCTGTAGAGCTGCGGGTTGGGCGACTCCCAACACGTTCGCTAGGTTTTATAGCCTACGTGTCGAACCGGTTTCCTCCTGTGTTCTCACCTCAAACGGGTAGTGGCACTGAGAGGGCCGGCTCAGAGTCGGCTTGCGGCGTCCTTACGCCTAATTCTCCAGAGAGTTCCTTAACCAGGCAAACCCTGTTGAGTCCTCCAGCACTCCGGCGTCCGGACGTGGCGGGGCGTCCGGCGCCAGGCCTTCAGCCAATGAATTCTTGAAATCTGGTGCGAGGCTAGTGCCCATATGAGAGACCCTGTCGGGATCCCATATGTGTATTCCACGGTATTCTTATTAGAGCCATGTTTCCCCTGGCGGACCACGTTCTGCCATCTCTAAAGATGCAGCCTGAGCCATCTCAGAGACTTCCATGTGCAATAGGGCCCTTCGGGGTTACTTCACATGTTTGAATGTCACTTAACCCCCTCTGGGAGGAGGTGACTCCGCAGTGTGCCTCTTCCAAGTGGAAGGGCACGCTTCCCAGTGTTATCCTAGTCCTACTGTTTGGGTTGCTCAAGGAACACCAGTAGTTGACCTTCTCTGTGTAGAGCCCGGTCCTATTGTCTGCCTTATAGGAAGGGTCAGGAGCCCTACACAGGGCACTGGAAGGGGCAGCTCCTGTGGCGCTTTGGTAGGGATCCCAATTTCGTCGGTCATCCGACGTGACTCGGAGTGACCGACTGAAAGGGGAACGTCTCGGTTACGTATGTAACCCTCGTTCCCTGAAGGAGGGAACGGAGACGTCACGTCCCGTCGCCACAGTCGCTGTACCACCGCTGAGCTGCCGGGTCGCCGGCTCGGCTCCTCAGCGAAAACATAATTGATGCGGTGCATCAGCTGCCTCTTATGCTCACGCTGTGATCAGCGGCAGCTGGATGCAATAATCGCATGCCAATGTCCATTGGCTCGTTTAGTTACACTCGAAGTGGATTGGTCTCTCTGGCGAGATCCCAATTTCGTCGGTCATCCGACGTGACGTCTCCGTTCCCTCCTTCAGGGAACGAGGGTTACATACGTAACCGAGACGTTATTACTTCACACAAATATACTAATTAATAAGAAAATATTTTTTGTAGTAGGGATGGTGGTTACTTTGTGAAAAAGAAGTACACTTTGGCACACTGTTTAAAGAGTATTTATTATGGAACTAATATACTTTAAAAAAATTACTGAAAGTTATAATTCTAGACACTAGATTTTTTTTATATATATAATGAAAATGTATTACAGCTTAAATCTATATTAAATGAAAATAGCTAAACTTAGTGTTTTTGCCTCATTTACGTAGGCCTTAAACATATGTAATGTCATAATTCTATTGTCTTTAAAACATGGTTCAAGTGTACGGCTGGATGTACTGACAAACATTTATGCTAAACTAAATAATGATGAGGTAGCAGTTTTGTACATTTTAACTATTTATAATAATATAATATAACTTTAATATTAATATTATATCATATTATAAAATATTTTGCATGTACTTTATTTTAGTTAACACAACAAACTAAGTGTACTTTGTTATCCTCTTAACCATCTTCACTGAACTAAAACTGTAACTAAATTTTTATAGAAAATAAATGTTTTACAAATTATTTTAGAATTTAAAATGGTTATAAAATTAAAGTCATATGTATAACTACGTTATGTTTCAAATTTGAAGTTGATATCACAAAAAAATGAGGTTCCTGTGATTTTAAGCGCTATATCAAAATAGCCACAGGCTGAGGCTGACACCTAAAACACACTATTTATTTAATTTTTTTTTAAATGCATTTTCCTGCCACAAATTCTCTCACAATATATATATATATATATATATATATATATATATATATATATATATATATATATATATATATATATTAGTTTTTTTTTTTAATCAAAAAATAATGTATATGTGTTAAAGGTTAAAGTATAACTTAAAAAGTAACTTTAAAATAAAACTTAATTTGACTATTACTAAGTGCACTTAAAAAAAAAAGTAGACTTAAGTGTACTTAAGTATACATAACAATGAAAGTACACTTAAGTGGTCTTTTATTTCAGTGGTACTATTATCTGCAAGTGCCGTTAAAAATAGATAAATAAAAATAAATAAATAAATCCTAAGATTTAAAATAACTGATTAAACTAGCTTAAGCTTGTTATTTTTCTGCTTGGTTTGACTTGGGATTTACTGATTTTAATCTTCCATCCCATTCAGATTGTGCGGTATGCAAATTGTGACAGAGCCAAAGGTTTTTCACAGAAATTTGAGGCAAAATCTCACAACGCATCAACCTTTTAAGAGCAATTTTTCTCATGCAGTTGTAATTCAGTAAAATGATGCAGAGTCTGAGCCTTTTGAAGAACGTTCAAAGTTTGATGTCATTATAAATGAAGGCTGTTGGAAGGCTGGCTTGGTTTTGTCATCTGTTGGATGTGGTCTTGTCACAGTGGTAATGGTGCATCACGACGTGTGTTTCAATCATGTGTTCCTTGCAGAACAGCACAGCTACACGCCATGTGCAGAAAATGTGACGATATACTGCATACTTACAAATGACTTATGACATAAAATGACATAAACAGCCCCTTTTTTACTTGCACTTAATATGCTTAATTTTGACATTAAAGACAAAAAATAAACTGGGTGAAGGCAAACGTGTATGCAATTTGAAAATATGTCAGTTACATATTTTAATTGGCACAGGAATTGACTTTACTGCCCAGCTGTGGTTAAACTAAAATTGCCTTGGCCTCCTGAATTTAGAAGAGCAGGACTTTTAAATTGGAGTGCACATGATTATCAATGACAGCAAATTGCCAAAAGATAGTTGCAATTATGAATTAATTAGCTGCTTTGTCATTTTGACAGAATTAATTAACATTGAAAGGCAAGCTGATTTTCTTTTTTTTTTTTCTTACAACACACAACCTGTCACGGTGCTTGTTATTCAATCAGCCGTGAGAGTGATTATTGTCAAACTGCCACGGATATAAGACAAACAGGACAGTGACATACTTAATGAAATGTTCATTTATTTTGTACTATATTTGATTCGTATCAAAAGTGTGTTTCTTTAGAACTATTATTTCCTGAAAAAATCTAGCAAAAACGATTTAATGCTAAATTCTGTGTCACGTTTTATGTTTCAAGAAAGTAAGTAGGTTAGACAAGGTTGGAATGACATAACATTGGATAAATGACTGACTTTTAATATTCATGATAAGTCAACTAATATTTCAATAAAAAGGTTTGTGATGAAACCACAGTTCTGCCAGATAAAAACTACGGTGTCTTGCTGAAGCAAAACGTGAAGAAAAAACTATAGATTAAAAGGCACTCAACTCCATCTTCTCCCCATTTCCTTTCAAACCACCAGGACCTTCAAGGTCTGGTCAGATCACGTCACTTTGTCTCCACATCTGGTTCCAATCCACTGCAATTAGCCAAGCTAGCTTGGGAATGTTGCTCTCTCTCACATTTTTAACCTTCTTTTTCTGTGTATCTCTGCCCATCTTTCTCTTTGTCTGTTTATGCACGTCTCTCAAACTTTACACATATCTGCAGTTTCCTATTATTGTAACTGTGGCTGTAGCGTAGCCTGAGGTTACAGTAAAAGGGCCATAGAGGTCTTTGTTTTCTTTATTTCCATCTGGGAAATTCTATTTTTATCTCATTCTAAAAAAAAGGATCAACCAGTACATAACCTCTACACAGCTGACAGTCCATTATTAGCAGTGTATGCTAACTAACACTATACATCAAGTATGAGATATGAATGAACTTCTAACGCTTTGTATTAAACATTTGTTCTATTCACATAAATAATGCTTAGAATTGTGCAGATTATGAAGACGTGTGGTATTACTTTCCCAAAATTCAAACGAATGTTATTTATGGTGGACGATAAAATGGGCAGAAAAATCGCATAGTCTTGAACAGAACCTAGAAAACTATAGACACTTGGGGGTGGGCTATTTTACCTTGGGCCAGAAAGCAACCAACCAGCAATGACCTACTCCCACAACACTCTAGCATTGCAACTTGCTAAAAAAAAAAAACCCTCAAAACATTAGCACCACATAGAAATCCCAGATGACCACCAAAAACGAGTTTGAAACTGCTAGAAACATGCTAAAACACTCTTAGAACCGCAAAGAAAGACCTGACATCCACACAGTACAAGCAGGCAACTGATTAAAAAACATGCTAAAAAATGTTCAAAAAACATTTATAAAACGTTATGCAGAAACCATCCTAAATTTGGTCTTACGATCATCTCTCAAATATGCGTATGTGTGATTCACAGAATGAATGTACGCACAGAAAATGCACTTTCAGATGTGAAATCGCAACTGATTGGTTTCAGCTCTCTGCCCTGTAAACGACTTCTTATTAATGCCATTTACATATAAAAGATCACCAATCTTCATCCAAATCCTTTAATTTAGAACAGGACGTTTTAATTTTGATGCTAAGCACTTTTCCACTTTTACAAATATGAGCATTGGCATGAATTTAAGCGCACGCACACTCTAAGATCAAATCTGTGCATACGCACACTTATTAAATGAGGTTCAGTAAGCCCTGACAAGCAACCAGAAAAAGCTAGCAATCGATAGCAAACGTCCAAAAAACCTAAATACTGCATAGAAATCCCTGACAACACCCCAGAACAAGCTAGCAACTGCTATTATGCTAAAAACGTTCAGAAAACTTAGCTTCACATAGTAAGCCCGGACAACCACACAGAGCAAGCTAGTAATTGCTAACATGCTAAAAAAAAAAAAAAAAAAAACCTTCAGAAAACTTAGCTCTACACGCTAAAAACATTCAGAAAACTTAGCTCTACACAGTAAGTCCGGACAACCACACAGAACAAGCTAGCAACTGCTGTGATGCTAAAAACATTCAGAAAACTTAGCTCCACACAGTAAGCCCGGACAACCACACAGAACAAGCTAGCAACTGCTATCATGCTAAAAACATTCAGAAAACTTAGCTCTACACAGTAAGCCCGGACAACCACACAGAACAAGCTAGCAACTGCTGTGATGCTAAAATTAGCTCCACACAGTAAGCCCGGACAACCACACAGAACAAGCTAGCAACTGCTATCATGCTAAAAACATTCAGAAAACTTAGCTCTACACAGTAAGCCCGGACAACCACACAGAACAAGCTAGCAACTGCTATCATGCTAAAAACATTCAGAAAACTTAGCTCCACACAGTAAGCCCTGACAACCACACAGAACAAGCTAGCAACTGCTATCACGCTAAAAACGTTCATAAAATTAGCTCCACGCAGTAAGCCCTGACAACCACACAGAACAAGCTAGCAACTGCTATCACGCTAAAAACGTTCATAAAATTAGCTCCACGCAGTAAGCCCTGACAACCACACAGAACAAGCTAGCAACTGCTATCACGCTAAAAACGTTCATAAAATTAGCTCCACGCAGTAAGCCCTGACAACCACACAGAACAAGCTAGCAACTGCTATCACGCTAAAAACGTTCATAAAATTAGCTCCACGCAGTAAGCCCTGACAACCACACAGAGCAAGCTAGCAACTGCTAGCAAACATCCACAAAACCTAAATACGGCATAAATTCTGAAAACTCCCTAGAACAAGCTAGAAACTGCTCGCAACATGCTAAAAACAGAGAAAACTTTAACGACACATAGAAAGGCCTGATCGATATCCACCCAGGAGTGTGTTCCCCAAAAGCAACTATGGTCACAAGTTCCATCATTACCAACCCTAGTTAGCTAACCCTGTTTTTTGGGAAATGCTATATAACGAACAGATGCCGTGGTTTGCAATATTATTTAGATGTGTACACTGATGCCAAATTCATACTTGGTGGTTGGTATTTCAATGTTGTTTTGTGATTTTCTTGGTAACCATAGAATAATCATCCAAGAAACCATATTTTAGTTCCTCAATAAAATGGTTCCTTTACCCGCTGTTTCTCTGAAGGGCCATAAATCCATAAAATGACTCTTTTGAACACTCATACAAATCAACAGAAAATAAAAACAGGCCTGGAACGGATGTTGAATATGTTTTTTGGGTTTTCTGTAAGCCACATCACACGTTCAGCAAATCTGCAGCTAGCTTGTCTTGTGAAATGAGAGGTCAGAAGGTTTAAAGGTCTATCAATGACTTTCAAATCAAATACTAAAACAGGAGTGTATTGCGTTCATATTGCTCATATTGACAAAGGACCTGAGAAACCTGACCTGTGATGGATACTTGCTCAAATGTTCTATAGCCTCTCTGGTTTCTATATAAATAATATATGCGTTGATCTTCATACTGTCATTTTCAATTGCTCGATTTCTGAATGCAGCAAAACACCATTTGCCTTTGGTAATCATACTTATCAGCTGGATGACTACTAAAAATCTAATCTATGATCTATTGGTTATTCGTCATCTAGCAGATGCTGTTTTGTCCAGAACATCATACAGTTCTCTTACAATAAAGGCAATCTCCTGGAGCAATGTGAGGTTAAGTGCCTTGTTCAGAGGCACAGTAGTAGTCGGGGAACTCGATAACTCTACAGTTCATGGGTCACCACCTCCAGGAGTTTGAACCCATGACCTTTAGTTTGCCAGTCCAGATATTTAACAGAATAGTTAACATAAAATTTGAAATTCTGCCATGATCACTAATGTTGTTCTGTACCTATATACGAACTCCAAAGGCTTCTGAAGCCATGATAGCTTTTTTGAAGGAACAAATGGAAATATAGGTTGTGACTGGTTACAAGACTAAAGAAGTTTGTTTCTACCTCACAGTAAGTGCTAAGTAAATCAATCAATAAAAAAAATGTTTGTGACTTCATATCTATTATATTGATTATTTTTCTTGTAACTGTGACTTTATATCTCATAATTATAACTTTCTTACAATAATGACTTTTTATGTTAAAGTTGGTGAATTACATGTTAATGGTTTAACAGAAATTGTGACTGCTTTTCATAATTGTTACTATCTCATAGTTGCTTTTTTTGTCTTCTGACTACAACAGTCAAAACAGTTTAAAGTTAAAACTTTCACATAATTGTGACTTCATATCTTACAATTTTTGGATTAGAGGTTGATGATTTTACGACTTTATCTCACAATTGTAACTATTTCTTGTATCCCACAGTGTTACTATAGCTCACAGTTATGTCTCTTAATTGTGACTTTATATCTTGCAAATACGACTTCACCAAAATTGCAAAACTGTCTCATAAATGAGAGTTTATTTCTTGTGACTACAACTTTATATCTCACAATTGTGACTTTATACTTTGCAATGTGATTTTATATCTCATTTATGACTATTTCTCATGACTGCAACTGGATATCTCACATTTGGGGGTTCATATATCTTAATGTGACTTTAGCTCGCAATTAAGATTGTTTCTCATAATTACTACTTTATCTCATAAATGTGACTATTTCTTGTCAGTACAGCTTTATATCACACAATTGTGACTACTCACATTTATGACTATTTCTCACAATTGCAACTTGATATCTCACATTGTGGGGTTTATATATCATAATGCGACTTTATATCTTCCAATTATGACTATCAAAATTATAAAGGTCTCATAATTGTGGTTTTATTTCTTGAGATTACAACTTTATATGTCAAACTATGACTTTATATCTTGCGATTATGACTATTTTTCATAAGTACAACGATTTCTCACAAATGGGATTTTATATATTGTAATGTGACTATATATCTCACAACTGTGCCTTTATCAAAATTGCAACTATCTCATAATTGTGACTATTTCTTGTAACTACGACTTTATATCTCACAACTGTGACTTCATATCTCACAATGTGATTGTATCTCGCAGTTGTGACGTTATTCATCTTATAATGAATTTATATGTGGCTATTGCAACTTTGTTTTATTTCTCGTAACTGCAACTTTTGGCGGAGGGTGAGTAAATTATGTCAGAACATTCAGTTTTGGCTGAACAACTTCTTTAAAAACTACATCACCATTTCACAGTAAAGTTTACATACATCCCTCCTTTTCCTCGCCATGCCTTTGCGCACAGGAGAAAAAACGTTCACGTGAAACATAGTGATCCATCTACAGACGAGGCTTGACTGTGTTTGTTTACTTTAGACTGATGAGACTGGAAAACACTAAAAACCACTCTCGCATTCAAAGCCAGCCAAAGGTGCACGCTCTCTTTCAAAGTGGTTAGTAATTTAGTATGGAATTTGTATATTTTTACAACACCAGTAGCCATGGGCTCAGAGCATAAATTATGCATAACCAATGTATTCGATCTAAATTTAATTAGCGAGGCTCATAAAAAGAGATCTGTTTGCCAAAGTAAATAGAGTAAGGGACCATTTCGGCAGCTGTGACTTCTTAACACCTTTTTCCAAGGAAGATTAATTGTTAATGCAAAGCCTTTAGGCAATCGAACTGCCCAAAGCGGCCCTCGACAGAGCTTCGAAATGCTCATTGTCAAGGTATCAGTCAGGTTTGAAGGAAAAACACACAAAGCCTCCATCTCTGACTGCCATTACCGAAGAAAAAGTGAAAAAAGAAACATTGCTTACATTTGGTACTGTGGTGCCAGGTTATATTTGACAGCTCTGTGTGCAGCGAGGCCTTCTGTTAAATTTGTATATACAATCCAGCACCAGATCCCTCCAATCTGTCACCCTTCACCCACATCTATGATCTTAAAATAGGAAAATGTCTGGAACATTTTTCAAATGTGCCATACTGTATAATCTCCTACAACGCAAGTCAAATCATCTTAGCGATCAAGCTGGGAACCGCACAGGCGTGAAAATCACTTGCCTGCAGTGGGCAACTCCCATGACAATTAATCACCATGCTTAATTAAAAATGCTAATGTGGAGGTTCTTTACGAGTATATATGGTGCTTCTCTATGGCCAGAAAAAGCAACTGCATGATGAAAGAAAAAAATAAAAGGTTATTTCTTCAGCTATAGCCACTTTTGGCCCTGTGGAGTATTCAAAAATAAAATAAACACTGAAGGGTTTATTATTATTATTATTATTATTATTGTTTTTTTTTTTAATTCCACCACATCTCTGATTTGTGTTTGACACTGTTCTGTGGTGAAAATGGAAATGCTATTTTAAAATGTTACAATGTAATTTCCAACACCAAGGTTTTTGAAATAAATTGTCAAGTTTTGTCTTTCTAGGGCTAATTTCAATGCTAATATTTACGCAAACAATCTTTACATTTAATAATTTACAGACTAATAAGAAATGTTGCACAGTTAATTATTTTGTTCAGAAGTGATATTTACAGATTTATTTACAGATTTTTATTTTTTTTTCCATGTATCACAATATTTAATCTGAAGCTCTTTAGTAATGCTGTTGTTTCTTCAGAAAACAAGTACACTTAAAAATGAATGCTGATCTTTCTCTTTTTTTCTTTTAATTTACATTTGGATTATTTTTACATGATAAATATAGAAATGATCTGTTTATTTAATATGTTTATTTATTTCATTTATATTTTTATGATGGATACTCAATCTCATATTGACAGTCTAGGTTTGGGACAAGGGTAAAATAATAAAGTTTATAAAAAAACAAAAAAACAAAATGAAAAATTCTTACAACTGTGGGTGATTTGTTTAAAAAGAAGAAGGAGAAGAAGAAGAAAAATGTAGGTAACTTATATATTAAAATCATATCTTCACACTTTACATAATTTAATAAATTAGTACATTTGAAACATTTAATAATTTATATATATATATATATATATATATATATATATATATATATATATATATATATATATATATATATATATATATATATATATGAAATGGCATATGTTTATTTCACAATATTTATATTATCATGTTTTTAATCATGGCTCATATTTTTATGATGGTTGTTCATGATTTAATATTAAAAAGTCTGGGTTTGGGACAAAATAAACTAAATAGGAACACACAGGACTATTTATTTAGAGAGTGTGGATAGAGCCGAGTCACTTTAAAATAAGTGAATCTGCATCTTTGTGAAGCACCATTGGCACTGAAATCAATCAGACTGCACCGTTCTCTCATATTCTGGAAACCCAAGTCCCAAGATCATAATTCAGCTAAAGTATATTGGAAACTCACTAAACAAACTGACATCCGTATACTGGTTTTACTTTCAACCACAACCTCTCAGACCACAAGCCTGTCAGTTACAACCACTTTTCCATGTCATATAATAAATATAATGGCTCTTGATGGATATAAATATCTGTTAGTCAATGACACAACAGACTTGAGCTTTGATTTTGGAATTACAATATTAATGGCACAACAAAAACCTCCAAGTAGGAGAATATGAGCTATGATGACAGGAAATATATAACATGTACTTTAAACTTACTAAAGAAACCTCTGATAGTGTGCTTGAATGATAGTGATGCATATGATTTGCATTTTCGCTACAAATACACTTCCAAGTTGTAAAATGAATTTAATGCTTGTTGATGGACATGAATATCTGTTAATCATCAAAACAAAGTCTTGCGCAAACTCTGCACGTGTCATGATTTCATCTAGCCAGATCTGCAACAAACAAAAAATTATACCCACATAAAGATTAATTACAACTGCTTTGAACACCAATGCATGTGTGTTTGTATTTTTTTCAGCCTGTCACTGAGACAAAGTTGTTAGTTGTTTGATTGGAATTTATATTTTCCAGTGTTTAATCTCCAGGAGTTGTGTATTCTGGCATTCGGAAAGCTGCTTATCACATACAGCTTTCTATTCAGTTCCTGCGAGTTTGGCCTCAGATTCCAGCAGTTATGAAAGTGCCAGACAAATGTAAAACCACAGCTTGGACGGCTGAGATTTAATTGATCAAATTTTGAAATCACACATTCATGTAAACGTTTACAGATGTGGACAGTTGAGGTACCACAGTGTGTTTCTGTTTGTTATTATCAGCAAATTGAATTAATTAAATCAATTTCATCAATGGATTTTTTTACAATTTCCAAGAAATGTGCAAGGACAATTTAGCTTTTTTCCTGAAGTACTATCTGAATGGTAAATCCATTTAGGACATTAACAGTACATCAAAGTGTTTGATTTATTCAATGATAAAAATTGACAGGCTAATTTATACCACAAGCATCGATTATTGGCACATTTCTCTCTTATGGAAGCTCATTTCCACGTAATATATATATATATATATATATTACGTGGAAATGAGCTTTTTATATATAAATGAGGAAATGAGCTTTTTTTATTTATATATATATATATATATATATATATATATATATATATATATATATATATATATATATATATTCAATTCTGAGTTTATTTCTTGCAATTCTGACTTCATACCTTGCAATTTTCTGTTTATTTCTCACAATTCGCAGTTTATTTCTCGCAATTCTCAATTTATTTCTGGCAATTTTTACTTTACAATTCTGAGTTTATATCTCACAATTCTGAGTTTACATCTCACAATTCTGAGTTTACATCTCACAATTAACAGTTTATTTCTCGCAAGTCTCGGTTCATTTCTCGCAATTCTGAATTTACATTTCGCAATTTTCTATTTATTTCTTGCAATTCTGAGTTAAAATCTCACAATTTTCAGTTTATTTCTTGTAATTCTGACTTTATATCTCACAATTAACAGTTTATTTCTCGCAATTCTGAATTTACATCTCGCAATTCTGACTGTATATCTTGCAATACGCATTTTATTCTTGCAATTCTGAATTTACAGCTCACAATTCTAAGTTTATTTCTTGCAATTCTTATTTTTATTTCTTGAAATTCTGAGTTTACATCTCAGAATTGTTCATTTATTTCTTGCAATTCTGAGTCTTTCTCGCAATTCTGACTGTATATCTCGCAATACGCATTTTATTTCTTGCAGTTCTGCACTCATTTCTCCCAATTCTGAGTTTCTATCTTACATTCTCACAATTCTAAGTTTACATCTCGCAGTTCTCAGTTTTTCTCTCTACATTTATTTCTGAATTTATTTCTCGAAATTCTGAGTTTACATTTTGCAATTCTGTTAACATCTCACAATTCTACGTTTATTTCTCGCACTTCTGATTTATATCTCACAATGTTCCATACTCTCTTGGTAACACAAAACAAAATGTGTATTTTTTTTTCTCCCAAATACTGACCTTCATGTTCCCTAACATTAGCCCCTTTTACCAACTTAGACTCTAGTTTTCTGCCCTTTCTTGCCTTTCACATGGCTTTTACACATTGTAAAGTTAAAAAAAGAAAAGAGAATCAGAGGTGGAGAGCTGTACCCCCTGCTGATTGCACCAACAGCTGTTTCTTATTCCAATGAATAGTGTGAAGTGACTAGTGTTTACATTGCTATCCACAGATATCACTGACACAAGCACAAAACATCTAGAATGAAAGAATGTGGAAAGCCCCTGACGTTAAAAAAACATTTGAGAAATCGCAGCAGAAATTTTAGACATAACAAAAAATTATATGATGAGAGCCATCCATGAAAGTATTTAACTATAACCATAAAGCCCTTATTATGTTCACATATATATTGCATTAGTGCTCATTCACTTTTCTTGATTTAGTTACTGATAAAGTGCCATTTGAGGCTTTAACTTTTTTTTTTTTTTTTTGGTCAGTATACTACTGTTAAAATGTTTGGGGTTGATACGTTTTTTTTTTTGTTTTTTTTTTTTAATGTTTTTTAAAATCTCTTAACAAGGGTGCATTTATTTGAGCAAACATACAGTAACAGCAATATTGTAAAATATTTCAATTTCAAATAACTATTTTCTATGTGAATAAATGTAATGTATTGCTGTTATGAAACCTACATTTCAGCATCATTACTCCAGTCTTCAGTGTCACATGATCCTTCAGAAATTATTCTAATATGCTGACTTGCTGCTCAAGAAACATTTTTTATTGTCAGTGTTGAAAACATATTAATATTTTAACATTTTCTGCTTAATAATTTTGTGAAAAGCGTGGATTCTTTTTTCAGGATTCTTTGATGAATACAAAGTTCAAAAGAACATCAATTATTTGGGTGGATTGAAACAAAATGACTAAAACCTAAACTAAAATGAAAATTAAAACTGGAAGTATAAAACTAAAACCTAATTCAAAATATTAATAAAAACTATAGTAGGCTATATACATAATACTAAAATAATATTAAAGTAATTAATATATATATATATATATATATATATATATATATATATATATATATATATATATATATATATATATTAACTATCACATTTGACAGTTAACTATGCATTTGTGGTTTTAGTTTAATTAAAAAAGTATTTAAAATATTGACTTATTGACTATATATATATATATACACACACACACACACACACACACAAACAAACAAATCATGTAGTTATTTTAAATACGTTTTTAAATATACTACAACTTAATTTTAATTTAATATTATACTTTTTTATAGTTTCTTAAAAATATGAATGAAAATATATTTTTATAAAAAAAAGAAAATATACTTAAAAACAATTTAAAATTCACTGTAGCAGATTCAATATAGTGATTATACACATGTAAGTAATTTAGTCTAATTTTGAAGTAGTATTATTTAGTAATAAATGGCACCTTAATAATTTAATAGAAGAAACAAAATTGAGACTAAACACAGCAGAAAACATGACAGGCCATTAAAATATGATAAAATGGTCCACGGGGTCTATTTATGCTATATTCCATATCTTTTTAGTCAAACCAGAAGCGAAGCATAATAGCACCACATTTGACTGGAGGACAACAGAAGAGGGCAAGATTTTCAGCAAATAAATTCAATTTCCGTCTGTTCCCCTTGTTTCCTTGACAGCCAGTTGTTTACTAAGATCTGCCTGAGAAGCAGCAGTTGAAAGTCCAGTGGCGCGACCACACTCTCGTATTGTCATTCCAAGGATGCATATTTTGCAGCGCTGGTTTGCGAGGCTGCTGACTGTTCCCACATGTCTGGAAGATGGAGACGGGCGGCATATCGCTGGCCACGCGGGTTAATGGTTGCTTTGGAGTGGATCTGCCCGAGCAAGAGTCTCTAACTGCCTAATTGCCCCCATGTGCGGAGCGTCAGGGCGAATACCATCCAAAAAGAGCTGATGCTTTGGCAATCAGAGGCTGGAAGCTACAGGAGAATAATCTCTTCCAGCTTTTGGGGCGACGCTTCATTTGTGTCGGTCACAGGTAGTGGGGCAGTAGAGATGGAGTTTGTGGCCTTCCAGGACCTTTCACTTATATATCAGCGTGTTTCTTCAAATCGGCAACTTTTTAGAAAATAAACTCACACTTTCTATCTCAATAGCTGATTTTGATTGTAAAATGTATTACAGTGGATATGCATGCATTACAAAAGTTTTTTTCTAAACCACTAATGTCATTTCCACTGTTTAGTGGAAACATTTGAAGCCCCGTATGATGAATGATTAGAGTGATTTCAAACTCAATGAGGTCAAAAATCAACATTTATCAACAATCTTCATTTTTGTAAGACCAGCATTTTCATTTGGTGTGAAATAATGTGAAATACATCCAAATGATTTCTGCAAATGCGTTTGGGTTCACTGTTTAAAAAACAAAATGAAGTGTCTTCGTTCCCTAATGACCTCAACTCAATTTGACTTTTACTGTCAGAGTTTGAAACCTGGAGGCATTGTTAAAAGCCATAACTGATTAGTGCATTTACACAATTACAGAGCGCATTAGTTGTGACATCTGTAGGCACTCATCAGTTTAACAAAGCACATTTATATTTACACCAACATCATGAGCATGGCAGAACTCTGTCGACCATGACATCTGCTCATGTGATGAGAGAGTGTAGATAAACAACAGGACTGGGAACCGAGAACGGCTTATAAAGTGTTTAAGCTGTCTGTTTCAATACATCCATTCATAACCCTGATTCAGTGATCAGTTATTTTTATGTATTTATGTTTTTAATGTTATATTGGTGCATATAAGATTAATTCTTAATCTAAAATAAATAAATAAAAATAATAACCTTATTGTATTTTAATATATGGTTGCACACAACAACATAACAAGCAACCAGTGTTGTCTGATTCACAAACAAATTATAACTGTTCAAACAGACTTGATTCGAATCAGTCTAATTTTGAACTATTCTGAACTAGGTTTTGGATTGGTGTGAGAGTTCTCATTTACAAATTGATGTTTCCAAGACTAAAGACATGACGATAGAATTTCATAACTCTGTTGATATCCAATTTAAAGTAGTTATTGCAGGTAAAGAAGTCGAGAAGGTCAGTTCATACAAGTATTTGGGTACAGTTATCGATGATAAGCTAAGTTGGGTGGAAAACATAAATCTTGTTTTATCAAAAGCACAAAAACGGTTATATTTATTGAGGAGGCTTAAGTCCTTCGATGTGGATAAATCTATTTTGATAATGTTTTATAGATCTTTTATTGAAACTGTCTTGACTTTTGCTATGATTTGTTGGTTTTATTGACTAAATGTTAAAAGTAGATCCCAGATGCAGAGCATTGTTAATTTGGGGTCAAAGATTACAGGCTCTGTACAGTTGGGGGTATCTGCTCTGTGTGAGAAAAATGTCCTTAGGATGTCCTTGACTATCTTAGATGATACTTCTCACATTTTGTATTCAGAATTTGAATTGCTCCCCTCACGCAGACGATATAGAGTGCCCAAGTGGAGGACTGTTAGAGATTCTAGATCTTTTGTTTCAAATGCAGTCTTGATTGTAAACAATTATTTGACACATAAAGATAAAGGTGTACTATGAATTTTAACATTATTTTAATATATGAAAAATGGTGCACTGTTAATGCCTGGGTTTTGTTGTTGTGGTTGTATTTGTTGTGATGTTTTTATTCTAGCAGTTTTGTCATGATGTCTTATACATTTTTGTCTATTTGTGAGGTTGATGCTGTATAAATTGCCCTGTGAAGGGACAAATAAAGATATTACTGCTACTACTAATGACTGAATCGGTCAGGGCCATGTTTCTCTGGAGAATTTTAGGGTAGGTTTACACAACATCGATGTACTAAAAACTAAAAAGATTTTCCGTTACTTTTTGAAGTTTTGTGTGCAGGTGACAATGTTGTTAAAACGATCACTGTTTACACTAAATCCACGAAAAAAAAAAAAAAAACCCAAAAACTAAAAACGCTATAGTATTCATGCCAGAACAGTAGTTGGCAATGTCATTTTGTAAAGGAACACTATGTGTCTATGCATGACGTCACTGTTTTCACAAATTTACATTTTTGTAATTTACACAGAGACAATAACTGTATAGTTTTCAAAAACTTCAAACGTTTGCATTTTCAGGCACTCAAAATTTGGTATTCTTGTAAATTAATGACTAAAATGCTTAAAAATTTGTGTATTTAGTTGAAAAACGAAGTTCCTAAGGATCTGTGCATTTTGTGTAAAATAAAAAAAAAAATAAATAAATAAATAAATAAAGATAATGCAAGATGTGAGTAGCTGAATGTAAAAAATAAAAAAGCAACGTTTTCAAGATGTTTTTAAAAATGTTTAGTGCATGATTACAAACAATAAAAGTAGCACACAAAGTATCGAAAAACAGTGGAACAGTGGACTGCAAAAATTAGATTTATATAGATTTCTCTATGGAAGCATACTCTAGATGGATCTTGCGCTAAAATCTTTTGCAGCATATCACACGACACGGTGTTCAAAAAATGCGGAGTTCAAGTTAGTAGTAGTTCAACTGTTAAATAAACCTTGTGTATTTTTCATTCTACTGTCATGCGTCTCATGTTTTTAACCACAAAAACACATTCTGTGCGAACCGGCTCAAAGAATGTTCTCTACGTTTGAAGTTATGAATATTCATAACTTCGTAATTTGTAACTTTTTTCCCCCAAAAATGCACATGTACATGCAAGTACAGCCTTTAAGTTACAAAGCTTTTGTGAAACAGTCTTGAATTTGAAGTTGATTCATTCAATTTCTTCGTTGATCTACTCTGGCTTACAGTATGATGCTTTTGGGAAACTCAACCCAGAATGGTCCTTGACTTACTCACTAACCGCAAGTCAAATACTTTTGTCAGGTCAGGGTGTGTAAAGTACTTAATGTTTACTGAAGGCCCGTGACACATCACATATGCAGAGTTTCCACAAATTTTGAGCAAATAATTTCCATGACTAATTCATGATATTTCCAGTTGTTTGTGATTACTGGATATAATGATTTTATAGAGACTGCAACAAACTTCCATGGAAATTCATAACTATTTTACATTATAGGGGATCTGGTGGCTAATTCATATGAATTATGAAATGTCTCAATTGCATGATCTGCTATGGTTTAGGGCTGTAGATAGGGGTGAACCTTTTTTTAATCACTTAATATTGAATTGCCACCTCATAAAATGCTTACGTTTTTTCACAAGATCAGGTTGTAAATTGCAATCGCAAAGATCAATTATTAGCCTATGAAATCTTTCATAACTTCCTAAATATACAAGCTCTGCATGGCTGTAGGAACCTAGCATATAAGTCTAATTAAATTATTTCCTATTAGTGTAATTTATTTCAACAAGTGTAGTGCTGAAAAGGGGTGGAACTACATAAGGTCTATACAGAAAATGAATAAAGCAATCAAATGCAAAAAATAAAACAAATTAAATATGATTTAAATACACATTGATTCTTAAAGTTACTATGGACATTCATTGAAGAGTAGTGAATTATTCTCTAGTTTTATTTTGTCATTTGATTAACGTTAAATGAAAGAGACAACAGCAGGTATATTAGACTTTAAGACCTAATGCACAGAACTAATATACAGTTAAATAAAGTTTTCGATTACTTTCCCCACTGGCTGCATTTAAGTGAAAACTCACCAAGATGGACATTGACATTATTTTTTATGCAACAGCCCTAGTCATTAAATCATCTTTGAGAGCAAAGGGGCCCCCTGGTGGTTTGGAGGCCCTATGCAACTTGTGAAATTTGCATACAGGGGGGACCAGCACTGCATTTATACAAGTAAAAGCTTCACAAGGGGGTATTACTGATGGATTTTATGTGGTAGAATATAATGTGAACATATCTTGAGCTTGTGTTTTACAACAAACCCAAAAACCCCTAAAAAACCCATTGACTTCAGGGTGATGGAACCAGAAGTGCGAAAATGCTAACTGTTTTCAGCCTACAAAAATAAATCATTCCTGCAGCACTCTATAAATAATTAAATAAAATATTATATCAATTCTATGTTTGCTAAATATCGACTGGTCATCTTTGTGTCCAAAATTACAGTCTTACAAGCTCATAGAAGATCAGTTTCCCTATTGGAAGCACTTTAGATCTTGTTTTCCTGGCCCTAAGCTACATGCCCCCCTTACAGTCACCCAATTTCTGTGGCAGCTGCTCTCAAGGCAAGCGAATCATTCGCCTTTGAGCTTCCAGCCAGCGCATTACCACGCTATTATGGGCTGAAAGCAGACAGCATCAGAGCAAAGAAGTCTGCAAGTCTTGCAAAGAGCTTTCGGTCACCACATTTTCTAACAATACCTCCCATTTTTACAGATTTCCTCTATGACTGTACATCATTTCAGGCACACCTCAACTGCTGCTTCGAAGGTTTTGACAGGTTCTCAAGATGCTGCTGCAAGCAAAAAGCCATTGCTTTTTTAGCCCCATATTCAGTGTGTGTAGATCTTTACTGAGTCAACAGCGGCAACAATAAAGCAGGTAGTTCTCAGCCATCGCAGCAGAGCAGAGCACGTATTAATGAACATCTGGATAGACGTTTGGCAGTGGCTGCCTTCAGTCAAAGAAACTCATTTTGGAGTCTGATGAATGGTTAGTTTTAGCTATCAGTCCTTCTGAAATGTTCTTCAAATCAAGTCAACAAAAATTGTCAGAAAAGATATATATATATATATATATATATCATGAAAAACGAATAAATTAAGCTTAATTTATTAATTTTATGCATCGTAGAGAAATGCAAGTGTTACTGCATGAAATGTTCGGAAACCATTTTAATTTGGTAAATTGATTTCCATGTGAAACAGGATATTCAATTTAAAAATATAAGTTTGAAAAATAAAAGGAATTTGTGATGGCCAAATAATAATAATAATAATAATAATAATAATAATAATAATAATAATAATAATAATAATTATTATTATTATTATTATTATTATTATTAAAATACATACATAAAGTATTTTAATATTTTTCACAACTTAAAATTAATAAGACAAGTTTAAAAATAATCACTTTGACTTTTAATTAAAACAAAACAAAAGAAAAAATAAAACAAAATAAACATGCATTAATTACATAATCTGTTGAATTATATAATTGAAAGCAATTGTCATGAAAAATAAAAATAAAAAAAACTAAAAGATTGTTAAATAAATTATTAAATATAATATAATATATTCTAGAAAAATGCATTAACTTTAATAACAACAACAACAAAGGAAAACATTTATTTATTGAAACAATCAATACTTAATCATTATTTATTTATTTATTAATAACAACAACAACAATAATAATAATAATAATAATAATAATAATTATTATTATTAAATAAATAAGTAGGTAGGTAGGTAGGTAGGTTTTTTTTTTTTTTTAACAAGAATTACTTTTGGTTTTTCTCCCCAACTTATAATATGGGCCAAAAAACTGGTTTCATCATTAAAGAGACCCTCTGGGTCCTTTTTAACATATATTACATGTGGAGCATTTTTAAAATACCTCTGAAAGCCTCAGGGCAGTATGGCGTTGGCCGGCTCAGAGCATAATACACGCGCCTGTTTGCAGAAGACAGATATGGTCTGGTTTAATGCTACTGCCATTAGCTGGCTCCTTTGGCAGTCTCTTGTGGGCTGCAGCCTGAGGGCAAAAGCCATTATATTTAACACACACTACTCTTGTGCCTGACTCCATTTCCCAAGAGCCCTCACTGTGTGGCTTTCCTAATAATGATGAAAACGCCAGAAAATAATCAGAGTCCCACATACCATCCTAATTTGCTGTAAAATAAATAAACATATGATCAGTCCACTGCTGGTGTAAAAAACAAATTAGAGGTGAGATATTATTACTTGATGATATCGCTTTGAGAACAGGGTCAGTCGGTACACAAGTCTCAGACTTCACTAAAGAGTTGCGAATCCTTTTAATATAGATTTTAAATGCATTTAACCCCAAATTATTTTGACTTCAACACCAGCTGTACATTTGTGGCATATAAACACATAAAAATAAATCATTTAAACATAATTTCAACTTGTCCCTTGTTTTCTTTTAAAACTGTAAAAACTGTACACATGAAAGGCTAGCAATACATTTTTTTAATACTAAAATCATGTTAATGCACATATTTTTACGCCTTGTGATTATACAACTAATCAACCAGAGGTGTGTTTCTCATACAACAATGTAGTTGCTTAACTACCACAGAATGATGCATTGTTTGAGAAATGCACAAGTTAGTGATGTCAGTTTTGCGAAACCATAGTAACTTTTTTGCACATCCAACGGTTAAACCCCGCTGGTTTAACAATATAAAACCACCGTTATTGACATCATGCAAATGATGGCATAATAACTTTTATTAATTTGTCTACTAATATCAGTTCAATATTCTACAAACTTTTAATATCCATTTGAGATTTTTGGTAGTTAACGATTTATGTTGTTGTGATTAACGATTTATGTGTTTTAGATAGTTATACACAGAAAAGGTTGAGATATTTTTCACACTAAAATCATGTTAACACACATTTTTACAAGTTGTATATATATATATTTTTTTTCTTTAAAGTAAGACTCGACAAGTGGTGTATTTCCTGTACAATGATGTAAACATGCTGCTTAACTGCATTGTTGGAGAAAATAACCAGTCACAACTGATTCTCGAAACTTTAAACTAAACTAGAACTAAACTAGTAACTTTTCACATCCATTGTTCAAACTACATTATTTCAAGTTCACACAGATAACTTTTACCAATTTACTTTTTACTTTTACATCTACTAATATCATTATGATATTCTACCAACTTCTAATATCAGTTTGTGATCTTTGGTAGCTAAGCAGCAAATTAACTTTAGACAGAAAAATGTTACAGAGATATTTTTACACTAAAACAATGTCAACATGCATATTGTTTACATAGTATGGTTATACAACTTTTAAAAGAAAGAATCAACGAGAGGTGCATTTCTCATAAAATGACATAACTCACTGCTTCACTTACGGAAATGAACGTCTCCGTTACGTATGTAACCCTCGTTCCCTTGAAGGAGGGAATGGAGACGTCACGTCAGATGACCGATGAAATTGGGATCTCGCCAGAGAGACCAATCCACTTTGTGTAACTAAATGAGCCAATGGACATTGGGATACAATTATTGCATCCAGCTGCTGCTGATCACAGCGTGAGTATAAGAGGCAGCAGGTGCACTGTATTAATTCATGCTTTCGCTGAGGAGCCGAGCCGGTGACCCAGCAGCTCAGCGGTGGTACAGCGACTGTGGCGACGGGACATGATGTCTCCGTTCCCTCCTTCAGGGAACAAGGGTTACATGCGTAACCGAGATGTTCCCCTTTCAGTCGGTCACTCCGAGTCACGTTGGATGACCGACGAAATTGGGATCCCTACCAAAGCGCCACAGGAGCTGCCCCTTCCAGTGCTCTGTGTAGGCCTCCTGATCCTTCCTATAAGGCAGACGATAGGACCGGGCTCTACACAGAGAAGGTCAACTACTGTTGTTCCTTGAGCAACCCAAACAGTAGGACTAGGATAACACTGGGAAGCGTGCCCTTCGGCTTGGAAGAGGGAACTGTGGAGTCACCTCCTCCCAAAGGGGTTAAGTGACATTTAGACATGTGAAGTAAACCCGTAGGGCCCTATTGCACATGGAAGTCTCTGAGATGGCTTAGGCTGCATCATTAGAGACGGCAGAACGTGGTCTGCCAGGGGAAACACGGCTCTAATAAGCATACCATGGACTACACATATGGGATCCCAGCAGGTTCTCTCATATGGGAAATAGCCTCACACCAGATTTCAAGAATTCATTGGCTGAAAGGCCTGGCGCCGGATGCTCCGCCATGCCCGGACGCCGGAGTGCTGGAGGACTCAACAGGGTTTGCCTGGTTAAGGAACTCTCTGGAGAATTAGGCGTAAGAACGCCGCAAGCCGACTCTGAGCCTCTCAGTGCCGCTACCCATTTGAGCTGAGAACACAGGAGGAAACCGGTTTGACACGTAGGCTATAAAACCTAGCGAACGTGTTGGGAGTTGCCCAACCCGCAGCTCTACAGATATCTGCTAGCGAGGCACCACGAGCCAGCGCCCAGGATGATGCGACACCCCTAGTGGAGTGAGCACACAACCTAAGCAGGCAGGGCACACCTTGTGCTTCGTAGGCCAAGGTGATGGCATCTACTATCCAGTGGGCCATCCTCTGCTTGGAGACAGCCTTCCCCTTCTGCTGTCCTCCAAAACAGACAAAGAGCTGAAGCTCTGAATTCTATCCACGTACTGTCGCAGTGCGCGTGCAGGACAGAGCAAAGCTAGGGCTGGGTCTGCCTCCTCCAGGGGCAGCGCTTGCAGGTTCACTACCTGGTCCCTGAAGGGAGTGGTAGGAACCTTGGGCACATAGCCGGGCCGGGGCCTCAGTGTTGCACTGGAGTCAGCCGGCCCAAACTCAAGGCACGACTCCTCGACCGAAAATGGAGACATGCGACGGGCGAGTTGCGACATGCAACGGGAGTGTAAACCGTCTTGCCGGTTGATATATGCAACGGTCGCAGTGTTGTCCGTACGGACCAGAACATCCTTGCCCCAAAGGCACCCTCTGAGGTGGCTCAAGGCAATCCGTACTGCCAGCAACTCGAGGTAATTGATATGATATGGACCTTGTACTGATATGCCCTACCCTCAAATGCGAATCACAGGAATGGCCTGTGTCGTGGGAGGATCGAGACATGAAAGTACGCTTCCTTCAGGTCGATCGCTGCAAACCAATCTAGGGGACGGACGCACCTAAAAATGCATTTCTGCGTCAACATCGCCGGGCGAACTGAATCGCGTAGCCGAGTCTGAAGGTCCGCAAGAGCCACCGAGACGGACTGGGGACCGCTAGCCAGGCTCCAAGAGACAGTGCCAGTGGGACCAATGGGGCCACCGATGTACCCGCGGTGGGGCAGCGAGGTGGGACACAGGAACCCGGCCCGGGGCCTGTGACGGCAGGGGGCGGGGTCTGGGTGTGCAGTGTAACACTCACCTGATTCCTCCTCGTGTGGGAGGAAACACAGGAACCTGGCTTGAGGCTTGTGACAGCCCAGCGTGTGACGACTTGAAGCGGGGACTCGAGCACTACCGCCCTTACCTGGTTCCACGGACGGGCAGGAGGGGTGCTCTTGGGCAACCACCTGCTGCCTGCTGGCGAGAGAGGAGGAGGGAAGCGATCCCGTGATGCACGGTTCACCACTCTCCTCCTCTTGAGACCCAGAAATTGAGGAAACTGCTCTTTTATTGATGTTTTGGGTACCACTGGCTTCTGGGATTTTCCATCCGGCCATCCTCCATGGGAGGGAGTGATGCAGCCACCATCTCCCGACGAGCAGTCCCCTCCATCTCTGGGTCGCCTGTCTCTGGGCCTCTTGCACTTGCCGCTAGGTTTGGCGGGGGCCTGGATGGGCTGGGCGTCCTGCCTGTGACCGTAGCATGGACGTCGCATGACCCAGAGACTGTGCAGTCACCTTCGTCGCTCAAAGCGCAAGGTCTCTCACAGCATGCAGTTCATGTAGAACCGCCAGGTCGTGGCCACCCTCAATCAGGTCTTTCAGGGCTTTGACCTGGTGGACCTGCAGTAACGCTATGGCATGGAGGGCAGAAGCCGCCTCCCCACAAGCTCTGTAAGCACTGCCAGTTAGGTCTGACAAATACTTACAGGCCCGTGAGGGGAGACACGGGTCACCCCGCAGAGTGGTAGCGGCTGTTGGACACAGTTGCATGGCCACAGACCGCTCCACCGAGGGGATGCCCGCGTACCCCAAAGCGGCCCCACCATCGAGAGTGGTGAGGGCGGAGGAGCCACACAGTGAAAAGTGCCCTCCACGATCTAGTGAGCTCCTCATGCACCTCCGGGAAGAATGGCACCGGAGGGGGGCGCTGAGAACCAGCGTGAGCCCCACCGAGAAACCATTCGTCCATCCTCGAAGGATCGGGACGTGGTGGAGGATTCCACACGAGCCCGACATTCTCAGCGGCTCGGGAAAGCATAGCCGTCATCTCTGGGTCTGGCTCGGATAATGCTACCACACCCGAAGGGGGCAACGCAGCCGAGTCATCATCCCCAGAGAGAGAGGGCTCGCCCTCCGATGCAGCGATTGACATCTGGTCGTCAGAGTGGGCACCGAAGGAAACGAGTGGTGCCCTCTGTCCTGCAGAGGGCCCAGCCCGCTCCAACGGCAGCTCCACCGGCTGCGGAGTGCTTGAGGGGTGAGTAGATCCACTTGGGGAAGCCCTCACCGTGATCCTCAAATCACCTCTGACTCCACCGGACGCAGCGCCGCCCCGGGTGCCGGGATGAACGCTGGATCGCGGTAAAGGCAGAGGGACTCCACTATGTTTGACATAGCGAAGTCTTTTATGCAACTCCGAGATAGTGATGTCCCCACAAGAAGAATATGAACCATCCACGTAAGCTTCCTCAGCGTGCTGAATGCCCAGACAAGTGAGGCAGCGATCATGACTGTCCTGAGGTGCCAAGAAACGACCACACCCAGAAACGCACGGGTGATAAGACATCTTTAAAAAGACACGATCACCTGTGTTGCTCTTTTTGAGAAATTGCTCTTTTAGTACTGAAGCACGCTGGGGAGCTGGCCACCGCACACTCCTGGTGTGGCTGTCTGCACAATCTTTGTTGAAGCCGGGGATTGCTCTGCATGGTTTTAATTAATTTAATTGGGAACATTCTATTATAAATAGGGATGTTTCTGTGAGATAACATATGCACTGCCAAATTTTAATATCCAATATGTGCATTTCTAACATCTCTAATTAGCGTTGTACATTAATGAATGACTGTTATTGAGGATATAATCAAAAAAGTATCTTTGTAGGACCTCAAAGCTTATGTTCATCCACTCGCTGCGCTGGTTTATTTTCTGACTTGTAACTGTTGAATAGCTTTAATTGATGTTATGCCATTCTGTGAACGGGCAAGAATCTCAGCAGCTGTAAATGGAGATGACGTGCAAGCCTTTGAGGCTTAATTGTTTGTTGATTAGATTAACATTAACTCCCAGGACCATCTGGGAGACTTCGGTCGGACTGTCGAGGCTCAGAGGATTCTGGCTCTTTCTCGTCTGATGATTAGTGGTTTTGCTCCATGTTTTCCAAATGGTACCGTGTCTTCTGAAGCAGAAATTAGCTGGATACATCCTCGCTGTGGCATATCTAACTAATGCCTGCTGATTAGCGGAAGATATGATCATCTTTTGCTGGCAAATGCTTGAAAGCAAGAGCTGGGACTGGAATGTAGAATCTAGTCAACTGAAGGGTAAACCGAAAATAATGTAGAAGAATATTAACATTTATTTATTGATTGATTGATAGATTGATTGATAGATATCCACCAACTGACTAGTTTATTAGCAAGTTCAACTAGTTTATCTATATTATTATTATTATTATTATTATTATTATTATTATGTTTATTTTTATTTTTTATTGCATCCACCAACTGACGGTCTGAGGTCAACTAGTTCACTTTTTTTTTTTTTTTTTTTTAAACATCCAACAACTGTAGAGTACACACACACACACACACACACTATATATATATATATATATATATATATATATATATAGTGTGTGTGTGTGTTCTCTACAGTTGTTGACCGTCAGTTGGTGGATGCAGATGCAATAAAACTAATAATAATAATAATAATATAGATAAACTATATATATATATATATATATATATATATATATATATATATATATATATATATAATCTTTTTATAATATTTTTCCCTTTAAGATGACAAATTTTATCTGTATTTTTCCTTTTTTCCTGGTTGATAGGCTTTTATATATTATATGTATGTAACCTCACATACTAATAGTGAGGTTACATACATATAATATATATATAAAGCCTATCAATTTGGTTATCTTGAAATGTTTTTGCACATCCCTATTAAAGACCAGCTGCAAGCAGGTAGTTTAATTAAGGCGATTAATTAAATTGAATGTGTTTGTGTTTCAGATATCAAAAAAGATCATATCAAAAGGGATCATTAATTAGCCTGTTAAATTAAATAAACGCTTCACCATGTACTCAGCTGAATTTTCCTTAGCGATTGATCATTATAGACTGTTAAACTGATTAAATATTATCACGAGTGTCCATTAATTAGAAAACTAATGACGCTGAGGCACTGCTCATTAATTGTGTTTTTGCCATTACATCAGATTTCACTGCATACAGTAAAGTGAGGACAAATCAGTCTATGTTTGAAATTATCTCTTAATTTGAGAAAAAGAAGAGATAAAAAGAGACTGACTTGTTACTTTTTGAGGTTCAAAAGTCTGAGACCACAAAGTGATTTTAACTTAAAAAATAAATAAATCACAAATTATATTGACAGCATCCAAATTTGACTGAAAAAAAAAGTAATTAAAAAATGAACATAAATTTAAGAATGTCTTCATTTGGCTTTAATATCAGAAGAACATCTTGTTCTTTAACAGAAACAAGAACATTTAACCTATTTTTGACCTTACATATTGCCAATTTTACATTTCAGAGTAGAAAAGGTGCTTTTTTTTAAACTGTAAAATAATATAAAACAATAAAACAAAACAAAAAATAAAAAATAAACAAAAAAATCCCATTGAGTTTTTCCATTTAGTCTGATGGTCATTCAGAGATTTTCAGCTGTAAGCAAATGTGTTCAGTTGAACCACTGTTTGTTTTTACATTCCCAGCAGCTGATCCAAATCTTTCTTAGTAATAACACTCAACTACAGTTTCCTTGGAAATTTATACACGTACAATACTTAGTATATAGTCAGCTGCGGTTTATTACCCTAGAAAACCTTTAAGCTGGATACCTCGGAGTTACATAAAACCTTAAAGTGGGTAGAGTAACAACATGGGCCAGAAGTAGACCTAGAAAAAGACTTTTCCCTAACCTTGAACACTGGAACTAATACTCTGTGTATTTGGGGGTTGTACATTTATGCACTTTATATGTATGTATATGATTTCAAACAGCAGGAAATTGTCAATGTGGAGCATACAATCCTATGCTAATGTAAATAAACAATACCACCTGAATCTTGGACTATAAATGTCTCCCTCCCTTCCATTACAAACAATACAAATCAAAACTTGTCGCTCCCTATTCCTGTAAATGTCATTCTGTTCATCAGATTTATTTGTACGCATATAGTAGAAAGAGCTGGGTAGATTACTTATAAATTGTAGTCCATTACTGATTCCAAATTATATGACAAAAATTGTAATTAGTAGCGTAATCCATTACATTACTTTTAGATTACTCTAAAAACTCATATTTCATAACTGATTTAAATAGGGTAATACTGTATCATATTGATATACAAATAAAAAGAGAAAGAATATATTTATTATTATTATTATTATTATTATTATTATTATTGTTATTATTTATTTTATTTTATTTTTTTAATTCTAGCTTATCTATAACTAATCTATTTTATTTTTTAAATGCATTTAACAGCTGGCTGGTTTTGTCTGTATTTTTCTTCTTTCTAATTTTTAATTCTTCAAGTTAATATATTAGGTGAAAGAGGTTTGGCTGACAAAAGTTTGCGAATCCCTGCTTTACATGTAAAAATAAAATAAAATGAATTTGCACATTTTAATGTGTTTGAAAGGCAAAAGCCGTCCAAAGACATATCAATACATGATTAAATAACCCACTGAGTGATATTTCAAATAAACATGAATATGCTCATCAGTAGTTGCTGCAATGTTGAAATGTTGAGAAAACACCTCTTAAAACTGAAATGATTTCTGTAAATCCAGTGGTGAAGTGCTGTATGTATAAGGAGTAGGCTATTTTTGAAATAGAAGAATGAATAATTTACTGTTGTCTGAATAATATGTAATCATATAATCAATAAGAAGTAACTGTAGTCTGATTATAGGCATTTTAAAATGTAATATAATCTAATTACAAGTACTTGAATTTGATTACGTAATCCAGATTACATGTAATCAGTTACTACCCCACATTGCATATAAATTATGTGACAAAGCTGTTCCAGTAGGGTTTTGGTATTGCAAAACGGAGCAATCAGGCTTGGACTGACTTTCCCAATGGCTAATTGTGTATACTGGCTTTAATCATTGTTAAATTGTTGAGGGGAACAATAGTCTAATCTGTCTGGGCTCAATGTCGTGTCCACGTCCTCACCAAATATAAATAAAGAGGACATAAAGATGCATTTGTGTTAACAACGGATGGGTTCTGTGAACAATGTTAGCATTAACTAGAATTAACAGAGAACAATGACTGTGTTTACAGGCCCATATTGTTGTTAATCCGAGTTCAATTCAATCCGATCGCAGACTCCAAACACATTGTTTATATGTAACTTAAACACCGTGATCCGATGGAAATATTTGTTTGCATGTGTGTCAGAGGTATTCTGAGCAAAGAAAGAAATGGAGTGTCAATGTTACCACGTTTTCAAACATATTAGCCTCAAATCTGGATGAGAGTACGGAGCAAAGACTGCTCATCCTTGGATTTACATGGCAGTTCTCTTCATTTAACACATTTGTGCCACTTGTTTCAATTGGATTGAGATCATTTGGGTGTTTTTTTTTTTTTTTTTTTTCTGAATGAAGTGTTTATATGAAGGGTTTTCTTTCCAGTTGAGCTATTAGTCAGGTTATTAGGATGTAAACATAGCGATTGAGAAATAAACTCAAAGTTGTAAGTGTTATAGTGTATTCTATACGATTTTATTTATTGTATTTCTTTTTGTTTATTCATTTAAAAGACACTTTTATCCAAACTGTGCTATTTTAACCATACTTATTCATGATAACAGATGATTTAATGACTTTAGAAAAAATATGTCACTTAAAATACACTTTTTAACATCCATAGTTTATTTAATTTCAGATGTAGGCCAAAAATTGCTTTATACAACCATTCCTTATATTTGGTATATTTGGTATTTCTTGTCTGCCAATGAAAATAACTAAGTGTAAATGTATTTTTATCCATATTAACTTCTTCAACTCGGGCTTCGATTAAAGTAAATTCCTTTTCAAGTTTTTGCGAAGCAGTGTTCAGAAATGGTACGGTTATCTAAGGTCAAGAGTTTTTAGACCCAAAAGCCTCTCAGCGGTGCGAATGTTTCCAGCATTGCCTCAGCTCTGAGGTAAACAAGCCTCGAGAGCGACTTTTACTTTCACAGCAGGACGCGTGAACCACAAAAAAGGCTTTAGCATTTGAATCCATTTCATTCTTTTTCATCAGTCAATTCTTCACTCCCTCTCGGAGTCCTGCCTATAAAATCCTCAAACATAGCTGCTGTAATACCTCAGATGTGAATCCAAACGTTATATTGGTATAAACTCATTTATAGTCAGTTTATTTGTAGTAATTTCTGTTGTTTATGTATGGGTGATGCGGATGTAATGCTAATGAGCTTTGTTTAAGCTTGGGTAAAGAGAAAAGATTAAATCTGGCATATGATGTAAAGTTACTGGACAGGTTACAGAGTATCCGTCTGAAGTTTGAACAATTACTTTTGTTTCGGGTCCAATGAACTTATGACTTATGCCAGATATCTTTGTTTTAACTTGTGAACAGGGCTGTAGCAAAGAATACAGGGCTCTTTGACCATGAAGGCTTTGTATCTTATTTTAAGTTTAGGACAGTATTTTTTATTTTATTTTTCCTGACAAGTTGTGTGAAAATGTTTATAGGCAGACTCCGTTCCCCTTTCAGTCGGTCACTCCGAGTCACGTCGGATGACCGACGAAATTGGGATCTCGCCAGAGAGACCAATCCACTTCGAGTGTAACTAAACGAGCCAATGGACATTGGCATGCGATTATTGCATCCAGCTGCCGCTGATCACAGCGTGAGCATAAGAGGCAGCTGATGCACCGCATCAATTATCCTTTCGCTTCGGAGCCGAGCGGTAGTGAAGCTACTGCTCCCTTTCCCAAGAAGAGTGTTCTGTGAACGAGTGCGGGCGTTACGGTGCAGCAGCAGTGGTCACGGTGTCCGGGAGAGCAGAATCATCTTCTTCCCGCTGGCAGCCACACTTGGAGTGTGCGGTGGCCAAACTCCCCTGCGTGCTTCAGCACCTCAAAAAAAGAGCATTCTAAGAGCAAATTTCTCTAAGAGAGTACACGGGTGATCGCGTCTTTTTAAAGATGTCTTATCACCCGTGCGTTTCTGGCTGTGGTCGCTTCCTGGCGCCTCAGGACGGTCACGATTGCTGCCTCACGTGTCTGGGCATTCAGCACGCTGAGGAGGCTTTCGTGGATGGCTCATGTTCTTCTTGTGGGGACATGACCATCTCGGAGTTGCGTCTTAGACTCCGCTATGTCAAACATGGCGGAGTCCCTCTGCCTCTGCCGCGGTCCAGCGTGCGCGCCGCTGGGTCCGGTGGGGGCAGAGGTGATCTGAGGATTACGGTGAGGGCTTCCCCAAGTGGAGCTCCTCGCCCCTCAAGCACTCCGCAGCCGGTGGAGCTGCCGAAGGAGCGTGCTGGGCCCTCTGCTCGGGGTGCACGAGGCGTCTCCTTCGGTGGTCCCCCTGACGACCAGATGTCGATCACTGCATCGGAGGGCGGGCCCTCTCTCTCCGGGGATGACGACTCGGCTGCGCTGCCCCCTTCGGGTGTGGTAGCGTTGTCCGAGCCAGACCCAGAGATGACGGCCATGCTTTCCCGGGCCGCCGAGAATGTCGGGCTCGTGTGGAATCCACCACCGCGTCCCGATCCTTCGAGGCTGGACGAGTGGTTTCTCGGTGGGGGTCGCGCTGGTTCTCAGCGCCCCCCTCCGGTGCCATTCTTCCCGGAAGTGCACGAGGAGCTGACAAGATCGTGGAGGGCACCTTTCACTGCCCGAAACAAATCTTGTAGTTCTTCCGCTCTCACCACCCTCGATGGTGGAGCCGCTTTGGGGTATGCGGGCATCCCCTCGGTGGAACGGTCTGTGGCCATGCAACTATGTCCAACAGCCGCTTCCACCCTGCGGGGTGATCCGTGTCTCCCCTCACGGGCCTCTAAGTATTCGTCAGGTCTAACTGGCAGTGCTTATAGAGCCTGTGGGGAGGCGGCTTCCGCCCTCCACGCTATGGCGTTGCTGCAGGTCCACCAGGCCAAAGCACTGAAAGACCTGCACGAGGGTGGTCACGACCTGGCGGTTCTACATGAGCTGCGCGCTGCGACGGACCTCGCGCTACGAGCGACGAAGGTGACCGCACAGTCTCTGGGTCGTGCGATGTCCACGTTAGTGGTCCAGGAGCGCCATCTCTGGCTGTGTCTTGCTGACATGAGAGAGCTGGAAAAGGTACAGTTCCTGAATGCTCCCGTGTCACAGACCGGCCTTTTCGGCGACGCTGTCGAGAGCTTTGCCCAGCAGTTCTCGGCAGCCCAGAAGCAGACTGAGGCGATCAAACACATCATGCGCCGGAGGAAACCTGCTGCTTCCACTCCGGCTGCAGCCCCTCAGCCTGCTCGTCGCCGTGGGCGCCCCCCTGCGGCCGCCCCCGCTCCCGCGCAGCCGCAGCAGCCTTCCACCAGGCCGCGTCGTGGAGCCGGTCGCAGGCAGGACGCCCAGCCCGTCCAGGCCCCCGCCAAACCTGGCGGCAAGCGCAAGTGCAAGAGGCCCTGAGACGGGCGACCCAGAGATGGAGGAGACTGCTCTTCGGGAGATGGTGACCGCACCACTCCCTCCCCCGGTGGAGGGCCGGGTGGAGAATCCTGTGTTTCAGTTTGTTTTTGTTCCGCCGCTGGCCCAGCAGCCAGCGGTACCCAAAACATCAGTAAAAGAGCGGTTTCCTCAATCTCTGGGTCTCAAGAGGAGGAGAGTGGTGATCCGTGCATCACAGGATCGCTTCCCTCCTCCTCTCTTGCCAGCAGGCAGCAGGTGGTTGCCCAAGAGCACCCCTCCTGCCCATTCGTGGAACCAGGTAAGGGCAGTAGCACTCCATTCCCCGCTTCAAGTCGTCAAACGCCGGGCTGTCACAAGCCTCAAGCCGGGTTCCTGTGTCTCCTCCCATGCAAGGAGAAATCAGGTGAGTGCTACACTACACACCCAGACCCCGCCCCCTGCCGTCACAGGCCAGGCCGTCACAGGCCCTGGGGCCGGTCCCTGTGTTCCACCTCGCTGCCCCACCGCGGGCATGTCGGTGGGCCCGTTGGTTCCACTGGTGCGGTCTCTCGGAGCCTGGTTAGCGCTCCCCAGCCCGTCCCGGTGGCTCCTGCGGACCATCAGACTCGGCTATGCGATTCAGTTCGCCCGGCGTCCCCCCAAGTTCAGGGGCATCCGGTTCACGTCAGTCAAAGCCGTCGATGCCCCTGTCTTGCGCGCGGAGATTGCAGTCCTACTGGCGAAGGATGCAATAGAGCCGGTCCCTCCAGCCGATATGAGGTCGGGGTTTTACAGCCCTTACTTCATTGTGCCCAAGAAAAGCGGTGGGTTACGACCGATCTTGGATCTGCGAGTTTTGAACCGTGCACTTCACAAGATGCCGTTCAAGATGTTGACGCAGAAACGCATTTTTGGATGCGTCCGTCCCCTAGATTGGTTTGCAGCGATCGACCTGAAGGACGCGTACTTTCATGTTTCGATTCTTCCGCGGCACAGGCCATTCCTGCGATTCGCGTTCGAAGGTCGGGCATATCAGTACAAGGTCCTGCCCTTCGGGCTGTCCCTCTCGCCTCGTGTCTTCACCAAAGTCGCAGAGGCGGCCCTTGTTCCCCTGAGAGAACAGGGTGTGCGCATTCTCAACTACCTCGACGACTGGCTCATACTTGCACAGTCTCGAGAGCTGTTGTGCGCACACAGGGACCTGGTGCTCAGGCACCTCAGCCAGTTGGGCCTTCGGGTCAATTGGGAAAAGAGCAAACTCGTGCCAACGCAGAGGATCTCTTTTCTCGGCATGGAGTTGGATTCGGTCAACCAGACAGCACGCCTCACCCAGGAACGTGCTCAGTCGGTGCTGAACTGCCTCAAGACCTTATCAGGCAGGACAGCGGTCCCACTGAAACTCTTTCAGAGGCTCCTGGGGCATATGGCTGCAGCTGCGGCCATAGTTCCGCTCGGTCTGCTCCATATGAGACCGCTTCAGCACTGGCTCCATGGCCGAATCCCGAGGTGGGCGTGGAAACGCGGTACTCACCGGGTTCAGATTACACCGGCCTGCCGCAAGACCTTCAGCCCGTGGTCAGATCCTTCGTTCCTTCGGGCAGGAGTGCCCCTGGAGCAGGTATCCAGGCATGCTGTGGTATTCACGGATGCCTCGGCCACTGGCTGGGGTGCCACGTACAACGGGCACGCAGTATCAGGGGTTTGGACGGGCCCCCTTCTGCGTTGGCATATCAATTGCCTCGAGTTGCTGGCAGTACGCCTTGCCCTGTGCCGCCTCAGAGGGCGCCTTCGGGGCAGGGACGTTCTGGTCCGTACGGACAACACTGCGACCGTTGCCTATATCAACCGGCAAGGCGGTTTGCGCTCCCGTCGCATGTCGCAACTCGCCCGCCACCTCCTCCTCTGGAGTCAGAAGCATCTGAGGTCCCTTCGTGCCATCCACATCCCAGGAGTGTTCAATCAGGTGGCCGACGAGCTGTCTCGAGCGGCACTTCCTGGGGAGTGGAGACTCCATCCCCAGGCGGTCCAGCTGATTTGGAGTCGGTTCGGAGTTGCTCAGGTAGACCTGTTTGCATCTCCAGAAACCACCCACTGCCAGTGGTTCTACTCCCTGTCCGAGGCAACGCTCGGCACGGATGCACTGGCACACAGCTGGCCCCAGGGCTTGCGCAAGTATGCGTTTCCCCCAGTGAGCCTGCTAGCACAGACATTGTGCAAGATCAGGGAGGACGAGGAGCAGGTCCTGTTAGTGGCTCCATATTGGCCCAACAGGACCTGGTTCCCGGAACTCATGCTCCTCGCGACAGCCCCTCCCTGGCCGATTCCTCTGAGGAAGGATCTGCTTTCTCAGAGACGGGGCACCCTCTGGCACCCGCGTCCAGACTTGTGGAAACTTCATGTGTGGTCCCTGGACGGGACGCGGAGGTTCTAGGTGACCTGCCCCAGGAGGTAGCGCTCACTATCGCTTCAGCACGAGCACCGTCCACAAGACGGGCCTATGCGCTGAAGTGGAACCTGTTCGTCGAATGGTGTTCCTCTTACCAGGAGGACCCCCGGAGATGTTCGATCAGAGCCGTGCTTTCCTTTTTGCAACAAGGGTTGGAGCGTAGGCTGTCCCCCTCCACCCTTAAGGTATATGTTGCTGCTATTTCTGCCCACCACGACCCCATAGAGGGGAGGTCGGTGGGGAAGCACGATCTGGTCGTCAGGTTTCTTAGGGGGGCCAGGAGGTTAAATCCTCCGAGGCCTCCCTCCCTTCCCTCTTGGGATTTGGCTTTGGTGCTAAGAGCCCTACAAACTGCCCCCTTTGAGCCATTGCAGTCAGTCGAGTTGAAGTTTCTTTCTATGAAAACCCTACTCCTGACTGCATTGGCCTCAATCAAGAGGGTGGGGGACCTGCAGGCATTTTCGGTCGACGAGTCGTGCCTTGAGTTTGGGCCGGCTGACTCCAGTGCAACACTGAGGCCCCGGCCCGGCTATGTGCCCAAGGTTCCTACCACGCCCTTCAGGGACCAGGTAGTGAGCCTGCAAGCGCTGCCCCTGGAGGAGGCAGACCCAGCCCTAGCTTTGCTCTGTCCTGTACGCGCACTGCGTCAGTACGTGGATAGAACTCAGAGCTTCAGGACCTCAGAACAGCTCTTTGTCTGTTACGGAGGACAGCAGAAGGGGAAGGCTGTCTCCAAGCAGAGGATGGCCCACTGGATAGTGGATGCCATCACCTTGGCCTATGAAGCACAAGGTGTGCCCTGCCCGCTCAGGTTGCGTGCTCACTCCAGTAGGGGTGTCGCATCGTCCTGGGCGCTGGCTCGTGGTGCCTCGCTAGCAGACATCTGTAGAGCTGCGGGTTGGGCGACTCCCAACACGTTCGCTAGGTTTTATAGCCTACGTGTCGAACCGGTTTCCTCCTGTGTTCTCACCTCAAACGGGTAGTGGCACTGAGAGGGCCGGCTCGGAGTCGGCTTGCGGCGTCCTTACGCCTAAATTCTCCAGAGAGTTCCTTAACCAGGCAAACCCTGTTGAGTCCTCCAGCACTCCGGCGTCCGGACACGGCGGAGCGTCCGGCGCCAGGCCTTCAGCCAATGAATTCTTGAAATCTGGTGCGAGGCTAGTGCCCATATGAGAGACCCTGTCGGGATCCCATATGTGTATTCCACGGTATTCTTATTGGAGCCGTGTTTCCCCTGGCGGACCACGTTCTGCCATCTCTAAAGATGCAGCCTGAGCCATCTCAGAGACTTCCATGTGCAAAAGGGCCCTCTGGGTTACTTCACATGTTTGAATGTCACTTAAACCCCCTTTTGGGAGGAGGTGACTCCGCAGTGTGCCTCTTCCAAGTGGAAGGGCACGCTTCCCAGTGTTATCCTAGTCCTACTGTTTGGGTTACTCAAGGAACACCAGTAGTTGACCTTCTCTGTGTAGAGCCCGGTCCTATCATCTGCCTTATAGGAAGGGTCAGGAGCCCTACACAGGGCACTGGAAGGGGCAGCTCCTGTGGCGCTTTGGTAGGGATCCCAATTTCGTCGGTCATCCGACGTGACTCGGAGTGACCGACTGAAAGGGGAACGTCTCGGTTACGTATGTAACCCTCGTTCCCTGAAGGAGGGAACGGAGACGTCACGTCCCGTCGCCACAGTCGCTGTACCACCGCTGAGCTGCCGGGTCGCCGGCTCGGCTCCTCAGCGAAAACATAATTGATGCGGTGCATCAGCTGCCTCTTATGCTCACGCTGTGATCAGCGGCAGCTGGATGCAATAATCGCATGCCAATGTCCATTGGCTCGTTTAGTTACACTCGAAGTGGATTGGTCTCTCTGGCGAGATCCCAATTTCGTCGGTCATCCGACGTGACGTCTCCGTTCCCTCCTTCAGGGAACGAGGGTTACATACGTAACCGAGACGTTTTGAATCTTCAAATTATTTTTCAATATCTTCACTTCATGTATTTATCTCTGTATTTCTGATAGATTTTGTGGGCAAATAATGTCCATTGTCTAACTGGAACTCAATGCGAAGTTTGTGTGGGGAAATATTTCACTCCCTCACACAAAATTCACGATCATGTGATGTTCTGTTAAAATGACTGGATTTTGTCTGCAAAAATGATCTAAACAACTGTAATTAAGTTACCATAACTTTACCAAAAAAATTGGTATTATTTTGTATTATGTAAGGTGTAGTCACATTAGCGCAATTTTAGCTAAATTATGTGTGTAAATAAGGTCCATTGTCTGACTTTAAAGAGTGAAATCTTTTTTCCGTGACGCAAAATTCACCAAAATTCGCAATTGTGGATTCCTGTTAAAATGACTGGATTTTGTCTGAAAAGAATATCTAAAAGAACTGTAGATAAGGTGTCATCAAATTAGCAAAAAATCTTGGTATTATTTTATATTATTTAAGGTGTGGCCACATTCGCAAAATTTTGGCAAAATTTCACGAAATTCGCGATCATGTGGATTCCTATTGAAATGACTGTCTGCAAAAATTTGCTGAACAACAGCAAAATTCAGATGAAAAAAAATCAGGTGCAGTTTTGTTCACGAAATTTCATGAACAAAATAGGTCCATTATCTGTTGTCATTATGTAGCGATGTAAGAAGCACAGAAGTCATTTTCAAACCAACATGGTGAATCTACGTGACCAACCATTTGCGAAATCAGCACACATTGGCAAAATTTCAGCTTAATTTTGTGAGCAAATAAGGTCCATTGTCTTTAACATTGCAAAATTTGAAATTCCAGATTGCATGGATTCCTATTCAAATGACTATATTTTGCTAGCGAAAATTCGCCTAGTAAAGGTAAATGTGAACCCACCATTATTGGGCTTGCAACTTATGGGTTCAACTCCCACAGAATACACATACTGATAAAACTCTAAATGCAAAAATGCAAACATTATAATTTGAATCTTTTAATGTTAAAATCTCATCTTAATATTATTACTATATTTAATAACTTCATCTGAATTACAATTACCCAATGGTTTTATGTATTCATTTAGCATTTTAGAAAAATCATATATTTTATTGATTGTTTTTTTTTTTTTTGTCTGTTAAAGTAATTAGAAGGAACAACAACCATTAGCAATCATTTCTCCATCTAGTTTTCAATGATCGGAGTATTAAACAAGGACTTTGAGGAACATTATCACTGTACCTTTAAAAACACCAATCATATTGGATTCCAATTACAGCTAGCATTTTCCAGTTTCGTATGCATTAGACAGCATACATTTAGTTTCTTAATTTATGGAATTTTTACAGCAAACATTATACAACAGTTTATTTCCGTCCTCTAATTTCTGCTATGCTTTGATCCAAGATTGCTGATACTTCCAGTATGCAAGCGGTGTTTATACAGTCTACAGTATATTTATTTATATAGTCTTTTTTTTTTTTTTTTTGTCTTTATAGTATCTATAAGAAATGGATGTGCTATCACTTTGACTGTAAAAACCCTCAAAAAGTGCATGATAAACAGGAGAGAGCACATATCCGCCGACCTAGGGTGACTTTGGAGAAAGTCTGGAAGACATCAATGTTTGCACGGCCCTTGAAAGACATCTGAAAACCCCTTTGTTTATGGGAAACAAAATCTGGCTTGGTTTTAACATCACCATATCAGCTTACCTCCCCAGCCTCTTGAGTTCAGATTTCTCAAGTAAAGCACACACACACACACACACACACAGACACACACAGCCCATTAGTATTACATCTGACTCACACTTTGCTCTTACCTGTTTATGTGGAGTTTCTGGGGTATATCTACATAAACAGCTGCCATGGGTTTCACTGGCGTCCATGCAAAGCACACTATGCCGTTCCTGGCTAATGTCAGTGTGGCATCATAAAACAAGACAGACGGAGAAAAAAAACAAAAGTACGGTGGACTGTAAAGGCTTGATCTGAGAAATGAATAGAATAGTGCACAGACCAAAACGACTTTAGAATTTTTTTTTACGTACAATGTTAAAATAATTTACCATTAACATTCATTTTTGTAGTTTGACACAATCAATTTCAGTCACAACGTGTTCGTAAAGAAACACGATTATTAGGCTAATAAGTATGTGTTGACATTTTTGTGTTTTGCTATTTTTAACAAACTAAGTCTTATTTTATTTATTTATTTATTTTTACAATACAAATTATAAATGATGTTTTGGAACTGTTTAATGTTGTCTGGCAGATACAGTATCAGCCGCCTCAGTTTTAACAGCAGCGACGAGTGAGAGCGAACTATCATCTACTACAAGGTACACAAAAAAAAAAAAAAATAATAAAAATTCACGATTGAACATCAGAGGGTACAGTATAAATTAATGAATGTATCACCTTTTATTTTATCGCCCAAATGAGTGTTTTAACCACGTAAAAGATGTCAATAGAACAGCTGAATGTCATGTAACATTTACCTCAGGTAACTTTTTCAGTGTCCGTAGCTTGTTTGCTGGTTTTTCATTCATTAAATATATACAACTCATAACCCCTACTTAACTCAAGATGTTGATTTAAACTGTGGTTTCCTGTTATTTTATCTAATTTTTGTAGCTTCTTTAACTTGTAATGATTACCTTTTAGCTTACTTTTTCCCCAAGACTAATGTTTGAGCAAAGAAAACAATCAAAATCTCATGCTAACTTTAACATATCTGAGGAGAACCTAAAATAAAAATCTGGACCAGTATAAACTGTCAGAGATGAGCTAAAGAGAAGAGTCCCTAGACAGTTTAACATATTTACCACCATCAAACACAGTCTGTTCAGCTTCTTCTGGCCTGTTCTCACAAGCTGAAAATTGAGACTTCATGACGCTGCACATTGTCCTGTAGAACTGAATAGACAGGGGATAACGTCATCTCACAATAAACAGAATTTCAGGAAATTAGGTTTACGTGGCATTCTGGCAAAATGAAGAAAGAACATTTTCAGCATCAATCTTTAACAGATTCTTCAATAGTGAGAATATTGTGAAATACGCATCGGGTCTCTTTAGAAATAGCCTGTGCCTTGGAGAAATCAGCAAGGTGTCTAAAGACTGAGGAGTTGCACAGCTTTAAAATGGAATCATAAAGACAGGAAATGTCTCTAGGTTACGTATGTAACCCTAGTTCCTCGAGGGAACGAGACGCTGCGTCCGAAAACGCTAGGGGAACGCCTTCAGCGTGACCGGCTCTGAATACAAGTATAATCTGTCCAATGGATGGGCGAGACGTCACGGACGAGGTGACGTAATGACCAGCTGGTATAAAAGCACGTGCGGTGAAACCGGCATCAGCTTCTAGGAGTGAAGCAAGCGCAGGCAGGGATGCCGGAAGTGTGGCCTCGAGACGCAGCGTCTCGTTCCCTCGAGGAACTAGGGTTACATACGTAACCTAGAGACGTTCCTCTTCAGGAACTCGAGCTGCGTCCGAAAACGCTAGGGGAACGAGATGCCCACGCCGCCAGGCTTCCAAGTCCCTGCCCAGTGTGTATCCCTGCGGAGCACATCTAGGTCAAGAGGACGGAAGAGCCTGGAGTGGCCCGCATGTCAAGGCCATAAAACCTGACAAAGGTCAGGGGCGTAGACCATCCCGCAGCGTTGCAGATGTCCTGTAATGGGACACCTGCGAGAAAGGCCTTGGAGGCCGCCACACTTCGTGTGGAGTGAGCTCTGACTCCCATCGGCGAGGGGAGATCAGAGGACTCATAGGCCATGATAATGGCCTCCACAATCCACCGACTGAGGGTGTGTTTGGAAGCAGAAAGACCTCTCTCAGGGGGACCATAGCAAATCAGCAGTTGGTTCACCCTTCTCCACAGGGCAGTTCTGTGGACGTATGCATTCAGCGCTCGCACTGGACACATACAGTTATGCTTCTGCTGATCTGGCTCCCTGAAGGGAGGAGGACTGAAGGCCTGCAGTACGACAGGCTGTGGCGTGACAGAAGGAACTTTGGGGACGTACCCTGCACGAGGGTACAAAAAGGTTTTGGCCATACCAGGCGCAAAGTCCAAATGAGTAGGGGCCACTGAGAAGAAGAAATGAGTCCAAATGAGTAGGGGCCACTTAAGAGAAGAAATCGCCAGAAGAAAAACAGTCTTCAGAGTGAGATGGCGATCAGAGATCTCCTCAATAGGCTTGAAAGGAGGCCTACAGAGAGCATCCAACACCACAGCCAGGTCCCATGGGGGAACACGGGACTGTACTGGAGGCCTCAGCCTCAGCGCACCGCGGAGGAAACGTGTAACCAGGGGGTGTCTGCCCACTGACTGTCCACCAAGAGAGGTGTGGTAGGCCGAAATCGCCGCCACATAAACCTTCAAGGTGGAGTGGGTTAACCCTGTGGAGAGTCGAGCCTGCAGGAACTCCAGCACTGTACCAACCGGGCAGTTGACTGGGTCGAGCTGGCGGTCTCCGCACCATGAAGTGAAAAGTTTCCACTTCAAGGCATACAGTTTCCTCGTTGAGGGAGCTCTGGATTGGAGGATGGTCTCAACAACCTCGGTTGAGAGACCGGAAGCTATGAGCTGTGCCCCTTCAGGGGCCATACCCACAGCTTCCACAACTCCGGGCGGGGGTGCATAAGGGTGCCCCCTGCCTGTGAGAGGAGATCCCCCCTGACGGGAATCTCCCATGGAGAGCCATCGAGGAGAGAAATCAGGTCCGAGAACCATACTCGGCCCGGCCAGAACGGGGCTACTAACAGCAGCCGGACCCCGTCCCGGCGCACTCTCTCCAGAACTCCGGGTAGCAGAGCAATCGGGGGAAAGGTGTACAGATGAAGCCTCGGCCAAGTCTGTACCATGGCATCCAGCCCCAGTGGAGCTGGATGAGTCAGAGAGTACCAGAGGGGACATTGCGATGTCTCCCAAGTCGCAAATAGGTCCACCTGAGCCTGGCCAAACACTCTCCAAATCTGCTTCACCACCTCTGGGTGAAGCATCCATTCCCCGGGCCTCGGCCCCTGTCTCGACAGGATGTCTGCTCCCACATTGAGATGCCCAGGGATGTACACTGCTCTCAGCGAGAGGAGTTTGCCCTGGGACCACACAAGGATCTGGTGTGCCAGCCTGTAACACCGCCAGCATCTGGTGTGCTAGCCTGAAACACCGCCAGCATCTCCAACCAATTGATGTGCCACGTGAGATGGCGACCACTCCACAGATCGCGGGCAGGGTGGCCACTCATGACCGCTCCCCAGCCAGTGAGGGATGCGTCCATTGCTAGCGATACGCGGCGACACGGAGCTCCCAGCACTGGGCCCTGAGACAAGAACAAAGGTTGTCTCCACATGTCTAAGGCACGTAGGCACCGCCGCGTGACGTTGATCATGCGAAGTGGGTTCCCTCTCAGGGAGAACCCCTTGGTCTTGAGCCACCACTGTAGGGGTTTCATGTACAGCAGGCCAATAGGTATCACGTTGGACGCAGCTGCCATCAGACCCAGCAGTCTCTGAAACTGCTTGATAGTGAGTGACTGGCCTTCTTTCACTCTCCTGACTGCCGTGAGGATCGACTCGATCCGAGCAGGCGACATACATGCCTGCATCGTGGTCGAATCCCATACCACACCAAGATAAGTGGTCCTCTGTAATGGAGAAAGCACACTCTTCTTGGTGTTCAGTCTTAACCCCAAAGCTTTCATGTGAGCGAGAACAACATCTCGATGTTGAGCCACCATCTGCTCTGAATGAGTGAGAATCAACCAATCGTCGATGTAATTGAGTATGCATGTGCCTTGTAGCCGCAACGGAGCTAACGCGGCATCCACACACTTCGTAAAAGTGCAGGGTGGGAGTCCTAGGCCGAAGGGAAGAACCCGATACTGGTAAGCTTCGCCCCCGAACGCAAACCTCAGGAACTTCCTGTGAGTAGGAAGGATGGAGACATGGAAGTATGCGTCTTTTAGATCGATTGTAACAAACCAGTCCTGGGACCTGATCTGAGACACAACCTGTTTGAGCGTGAGCATCTTGAACCTCAGTCTGCTGAATAGGACGCAACCCTCCATCCTTCTTTGGAACTATAAAGTACCGGCTGTAGAACCCGGACTCTCTCTCGTGAGGAGGGACCACCTCGGTGGCTTCCTTTCTTAAGAGAGTAATTACTTCTCGTTCCATTACCAGAGCCTGCTCGGGACCCACCAGAGTGGGATTCACCCCGTGGATTCCGAGGAGAACCGAACTGGATTCCTCTCTCTACAGTGTGCAGGACCCACTGAGACACATTTGGCAGTAGTTTCCACGCTGCAAAATAGTCTACTAAGGGAACCAGTCTCTCGAGACTGGCCTCTGGTGTAATTCAGGTGTAATCAGTCCTGGAACGGCACACCGGCAGGAGACAACCGAACTAGCTGCTCTAGAGATCCCCGAAGGGGTGGCGAGCATCTCAGCGCCGCTACGTTTCCGGGCGGAGAGAACTGAGATATGTGCTCGCTGGAGATCGCTGCGCCCTGGAACACCGTACGTGGCAGGGTTTCCAGAACGATCTCCTGAGGGCACTGAGGAGAGACGGGCACCGTGTAATGCGGTGAACGCCGCTCTTCCCCAGCGGGAGCTACCCTCATAAGCCCTGGGCCATAAGCATCAGGGCCTCTTGGCCGAAGACGTCTTTGCCTGAAGGACGGTCCGTAGATCCGGCTTAGGCTTCGAGGCCCCCGACCGAGAGCCTTTCTTACCGCTCCGGCTCTGCCGCGGGGGAGCACGGGCGGCGACACTCTCTTTCTGCGCCTCTCTATGTGAGGAGCCAGCACGCGCAGCAGCCCCCTGAGCTAGAGAACGGCGAGGGAGAAACCGCTGGAACGCCGCCGCCTGCTTCCTGGCCTCCTGGTGCCTGTCGATGACCATCCCTCGAGAGCCGACTCTGCGTGCCTCGCTCCCAAACAAACCACACACAAGCTGTGTGTATCACCTGCAGACAAATAGCGTTTGCAGGGAGGAACACACAGCTTGTATTGTGATCTGCTCTTGCCTTTCACATGCTTAGCCTTATACTGGCTCTTTGACATGTTTAATTTCAAAGGACAGACAACACCAAATAAGACACACAGTTTAGACACAGAGCGCTAGCTGAATGACAGAAAGCTGATGCCGGTTTCACCGCACATGCTTTTATACCAGCTGGTCATTACGTCACCTCGCCCGTGACGTCCCATCCATTGGACAGATTACACTTGTATTCAGAGCCGGTCACGCTGAAGGCGTTCCCCTAGCGTTTTCGGACGCAGCTCAAGTTCCTGAAGAGGAACTAAATAGGACCAACCTAAAGCCATTTCTTGATTCCTTTTGTACACTTTTCACTGTGTTCCACTGACCACAATACATAAAGGAGTTAATGTAAACATGAAATTATTTAAATCCTGACTTTCCTTCATCTGTTGAGCAAAAAATGTTTTAATTAATGCTTGCGCTGCTCTTTTACATTTACATGAAAACACTGTCCATACATCTTTTGAATTATATTCACACAAAAAAGCTATTGTATTACTTTAGAAGAATATTATATAGCTTTATTTGTGGCCTCTATTATGATTTTTTTAGAAGAAGCTGTCATTAAACCAAACACAAAAGATGCTGGCTTTCCATTCAAACACCTTTAAAGTGAGTGCACAATATATTGTGCCATTAAAAAAAAAAAAAAAAAAAAAAAAATCTATTAGCTCTATACAGACGGTGTTCTGTTACAGTTAATGCATTTTTTATGTGCATGTGTGCATCTGTGTTGTGCTTATAACCTCATTTTATTACCTATAAATGGTAAGAGTTATGTCAGTGGTTAGACTTTACTGGCTATCATTCACGTACCTAAATTCAAACCAGCCTTGAGAATATATTTTGTGTCATGTGATAGTACATGTACTGTACATCTTGACTATTCCTAGTGGTACAAAGTCCTCTAACAAAGAGAGCATCGGAAATGTTGGACACTGAATAAACAGATTAAAATGAAGTCCAGAAATACAATTTCCACAAAATAAACAATGAAAAATAACAATAACTTATTTTATTGAAGTGGTTCTTGTGTTATTCTTTCTCATTTCTGTGGACAAGGTTTATGAACATGTCAAAGTTAGAGATTCAATGCTATTTATTCATGGTCATTACAAATCATACTAATGATGCACGTAACATACTTGTGTTGCATTCAACTTCTGGGTTAAAAGATATTATGTGCACAACCAAAATATGGACTGGTAGGATCTCAGTTTAACTAAAGCACTTACTTAAATATACTGATTGTAATTTTTGGCAGTTAAAAATGAACTTGTGAGGGTATGGGCGGGCTTATGACGGACAGACAGATTTGGACATTTGGATGGATGGACGGACCGAAGGATGGATGGATGGATGGATGGATGGACGGACGGATGGATGGATGGATGGATGGATGAATGGATGGACGGACGGATGGAGGGAGGGAGGGAGGGAGGGAGGGATGGATGTGGATATTTGGATGGAGGGATGGACAGACTGAGGGATGGAGGGATGGATGGATGGATGGATGAATGTGGATATTTGGATGAAGGAATGGATGGATGGACGGAGGGATGGATGTGGATATTTGGAGGGAGGGAGGGAGGGATGTGGATATTTGGATGAATGGATGGATGGATGGATGGAGGGATGGAGGGATGGATGGATGTGGATATTTGGATGGATGGATAGATGAGAATAGATGGATAGATATTTGGATAGATGAAGATTGATGGATGGATGATGTAGATATTTGGGTAGATGAGGATGGATGGATGGAAAGATGAGGATGGATGTGGATATTTGGATAGATGAGGATGGATAGATGGATGTGGATTTTTGGATAGAAGAGGATGGATGGATGGATGTGGATATTCAGATAGATGAGAATGGATGGATGGATGTGGATATTCGGATAGATGAGGATGGATGGATAGATGTGGTTTTTTCTGCCTGGTTCTCATAAGAGAACCTGGAGATTTTGTTTGGTCCTCACACTGCACATAGTGTGACCCATTAAATATAACAATAATAATAATAATAATAATAAAATAATAATAATAGTGATAATAGTATTGCACGTTATTAAGTGTTTTTTTGTTTTTTTTAGTTTTTTTTAATAAAATAAACAAAATAATAAGGTGTGATAATACTATTTTTTAAAAAAAGGAGTATTAAATACAAATACAACTATTTTATAGTAAATTTAAAAATAAAATGCTAATATTTTCTTATTCTTAAAATCAGCAGGTTTTTATTTTGGCAGGTTGCTGGCAAGTAAGTGTATGCACTTCTGGGTTTAGCGCTGCCGATTGAAGAGCGTCAGTGAATGAAATGTCACAGTTTTGCATTGTGCTTTGAAAACGGCAGCGGGTAGCCTAGATTGTGCATTAACAGCTTTCAGCCATGTTGGTATGCAAATGCGCTGTCAGAACTTATTTATACAGCACATTTTTTTTTTTTTATTTTGGTCGCGCATGTGGACCTGCGGACCACTTATGTGCACCCCTGTTAATAAATTAATTTGACAAGCTAACTTCTACAAAACTGCAACACAAAATTTGACACTGTCAGTAGTAAGAGATTAAGATTTATTGTAAAGGTAATTGCCCACCACAAAGCGGCCAAAAACTGATGATTTTACATTAGAACATAGGAAATCATTTACTACTCCTGACATTTCTCTCAGATGAGAAATTTGTGGCCAACATCGCATAGTGTGCACTCTGCTTAAGTGTTCAGGACGGTGTATGCTTGGGGGCCATTTACAGGTAGCAGCCACTTTTCTTACTCTAGAGTCTCACTAATATTGGGAAAATTGCCCACAAAGGGCTCACTTCCTGTGTGCTTGTGTGGAAGTGATTAGAAAGGGATTTGAGGTAGAAGAGGGTTGTTATCACTCACTTTGATTTATCACTATCCGCTGGCAAAGGCTGGCCAAATCTATAAATTCCAGGTGTTTCTGTTGAACCTCTTTAGTATAGAAGCATTGCATCAGAGTATTTCTGTGTTTTATTTCATGTTATAAAAAGACACACATTTAAAAAAATAAATAAAATAAAAATAAAATATATATAACTGCATCGTCTACCCCACTGAGACTGAGTGGCTTCTGTTACTATGTGAATCAGGGTTTTTAGAGCTATGTTACTTGGGGAGTTCATTGATATATGTCACTTTAAAAAAGTCTAGGACTGAGTGCTTTTCACTGGATGACCTGTTGACATGGCTCGGCTTTATTTTTCTACAGTCATTTAGAGATTTCAAAGGACAACAAATCAATCTGTTAACCGTGATTTGTATAACTGTGCCTCATAAAGGTTTGATGGTTATTTTGAGTGGCTTGCAAAGTTCACCAGAGCCAATGGTAATGCTGTCACTGTGTTTTTAGTGGTGGCATTATATTTCTTTTAAGTGGTTAGAAAACTCCCCTTAAAATATTCTCAAGTAAGTTTTTAAAAATGTTTAAACTGAAGGATTCTCTCATGGACTTCACATGCATCAAATCACCAAAAAAAAAAAAAAAAAGTGCATGTTTTATTATTAAATGTGTATGTTTTGATGAATCATGTCTTTTTTTTTTTTTTTTTTTTTTTTTTTTTTTTTGCAGGATCAACCCAAGGAAACATTTATTTATCCATCACACATCCTGTGAATTCTAGAGTTGTAGGAGGACTGCTAGAATTTGAGGGAATTTGCCACAAAATACATGCAGTGTGGAATGATATTTCCTTAGCATGCCAACCTCAACCGTAAAAAAAAAAAAAAGGCTCCAACCTCAACTGGTATTTAACATGACATGCACACACGCCAGTTATATCTAAAATGGGTCAAGAAATGGCTCATTTTCTATGATAACAATATCTTGGTCCACCACAAGCCACAGAAAAGCCAAACACATGGAGACATCTGAGTCTCCACACAAGATTTATGCAATTTGTTAAAGAATTTTGGAAAAATCCCACTATTGTTTCAAAACTTGCTGTAATACAGATAATTCTCATGTCGAATTCTCTAAGTCAAGACAGCTATATTAGAGGGAAGCAGGAATTGAGATTAAAATGACAAAAACACTTTGCCCTGTATAACTGAATGATGAATGTGTCAGTTAGCTGTCAGTTATATGGTTGGAAAATAGGCAGAAATTAAAGTCATCATATACTTTTTATTAAACACAACATAGATCTTTCCCATGTCAGCTTAAATGTGCTCCCTTACTATTGGGGTACCACAGGGTTCGGTCCTTGGACCCCTAGCCTCCATTTACACCATTAAGTCACTCACAAGAGTCATACAATCATACAGCTTCTTTTACAACTTCTGTGCGGAGGATGCTCAACCTTATGTCTTCTTTTCTCCTGTCTGTCATATGTCCACAATCTCACAAGGGATTTTTGTATGCCTCATAGACATCTTAAATGGATATTTCATTACCACAAGTTTCTGAGCTTCCAATACCTCCCCTTCTCATCTCATTTTAGTCAAAGGTCACAAAGTCAATGTTTTGAAGTGAGTTAAAATGCTTGATATCACTTCTCTTTTGCAGACCACATTATGAAAACTTCCAGGTACTTCTGCTTTATGCCCCATCACATGAAGAAAAATAAGACCTCTCCTGCACAACTCCTCAGTAAGGTCAAGTAATTTCATGGCTAGACTACTGAGACTTCGTCGTTACCATTCTACCATCGTTTACGATGTCTCCTTTGATCGTAGGTAATGTATGTAATGCAAAACCCAATCTTATTTGAAGAAACTAATTTTCATTGGTATAGCCTAATTTGAGATACACTATATTGCCAAAAGTATTGGGTCACCCCCTTCTAATGAACAGGTTTGACTAATGTTTAAGCATATAATTATATTCTAGGGAATTGTGTGCTTCTAATTTTAAAGCAACAGTTTGGACAGGACCCTTTTCTATTGTTACATGACAATGCCTCTGTGTATAAGGCAAGGTTAAAAAAAAAAGAAAAAAAAAAAGATTGATTTAGTCAGTGTGGAAGAACTTGACTGGTCTACAGAAAGCCAAGTCCTAATCCAAGCTGAACACCTCTGGTGTGACTTTAAATGCAGATCTTGAGCCAAAAACTCATCACCATACACCAATGACTTGTACATATGGGTACAGTCATTTTAGACACTTCCAAAACTGTTGCAACAGAGATGGAAGTACAATTTTTAAATACATGAATTATGTTTCCATCTTTGTTGCCACAGTTTTGGAAGTGCCTTTTTCTGTTCTAAAGAAGGGGGTGTCCCAATACGTTTGTCCATATAGTGTATGTACAAGTCATTGGTGTTTGGTAAAGAGTTTTTGGCTCAAGGTCTGCATTTAAAGTCACACCAGAGGTGTTCAGTTTGGATTAGGACTTGGCTTTCTGCAGACCAGTCAAGTTCTTCCACACTGACTAAATCAATCATTTCTTTTTGAACCTTGCCTTATACAAAGTGGCATTGTCATGTTAGAATAGAAAAGGATCCTGTCCAAACTGTTGCTTTAAAATTAGAAACACACAATTCCCTAAAATATCATTATATGCTTAAACATTAAGATTTGTACTCATGGAAATTACTAAAGTAGTCAAACCTGTTCATTAGAAGGGGGTGACCCAATACTTTTGGCAATATAGTGTATATTCAAATATACTGACTTTAATAAAATGCTTGCCTTAATATATAGTAGCCCTACCAGTACTAAATGTAATTTTAAATGTAAAAACAAATCACAGCACGGTCACATTGCGTGACTACTAGGAACCAAAAGCACGTATACAAATCCCTAGAGCATTTAGTGCATGAGCAATGTTTTTCTACCGGTAAGTTGTACCTTTTAGCAGTTTTAAATATGATACAACACACCTTTTCACTGAAGTTCTGATTCTGCCTCCCTGATGTACGTTGGAGCTAGAGGGATTTTATAGCCCCCCTGTTTTTCAACCAAACTTCCAAAGATTTAGGTGACACGCTTGAAGTAAAAGTTCCCCGGGCCAGAAATCAGCTTGGGTTTTTATAGTGCCAGCACTTGTAAAGCAATAATATAAAGAAATAAATGAAGTAGAGAGTTAAACATGTTCGGAGAACCTGTTGATACCCTTTAGGCATTTTGAACTGCACATTTTTCATGCATGGCTACACGGTTGGTCAAAAAGTCACATTTCCTCACCAAGGGCCTCATCCAGAGCAATTTGGGAAATTAATAAGGATTGCTGTGGAATAAAGAGGCAAAAAGGGTGAAAATTTATTGTAGGCGAGGTGACCTGGTTCCAAAATGTTCCTGGAGTGGTTTCTAAGTGGCATACATCATGCAAATATACTATTTCAAACTGAGCGAGACAAAGTCCAAAGATATCAACATCATATCCATATAACATGACCAGTACTTCTTTGACTAGCTGTAACTGGCTTTCACCAATGGTAATCCATCTACTTTCAGCTTTTTTTAGGCTCTCACTGAGTGACTCAACTGATTTCAACAACTGAGTTTAATGTTAGCATATTGGTAAGCTAAAAACACATGGCCTGGTACACAAATATTGCGTAAAATGCTCAACTTCCAATTAGAAAGAACCAATACTCTCTTATTTCATCCATCATCTCAGACAATTTTTTTTTCTTCACTAGGCTTGGTGCAATGAATGCTGGGAATTATTTAGTTTTCCACTGAGAAAACAGGTAATTGAATCGGGCAAGAAGATACCTTAGTATTAGCATGCTATATGCATTTTGGAACAGTTTTCTCATTGAGAATGTACCTATTATGCCTTAAAACACTGCCTACGTAGGCAGCTCCCAAGGTATTTTTTAACGCTCTGTGTGGAAAATGAAGAAAATAACATGATGTCTATCGAATTTCAGCATTGCATCGTGCTGAGTGTGTTGTACATGTTTAATAAGATTTATGTAAGCTTCTTTAACAAATTGGACATGCAGTAGAGTAATTTGTAGTAGGAACACAAGAGCAGCTGGAAGAATTAAATAGGTTCTCTGGCTTGTCTCCAAGCCATTTTTTTACTGCCTGCTTTTCATTCGTAGTGAGCTTCGTATAATGTTTAATGACGCTTTGGATTTTTACTGATCTCTCATTTTCCTCTACAGGCTAACGAGGGTGAGAGAGAGGGAAATGGGGGATATAAAAGTGTTTTGCGGTCAAATTACATGTGTGGTTAAAAAGTGAGATGTGTTTATCTGTGTGACTATATGCATGGAATTTTATAAGAACAGAAGTAAGCAATGGATATGCTTGGAAAGAGAGGTTAGATGAATGTTTACCACTGTTTTGTGGAAGCCAATTTGAAATTGTTACTCTTAACAAGCTACATTTAAATTAGTTAAGCTATAGTCAGAGTACTCTTTTAAAAAGCAGTAGACAAAAGAAGCCAGTTAGTTTACTTAAAGGCAAAACCTAAATAAATTTATAAAGAACCAAAAATGTGTCTGCGCCAATAGCTTTGTGGGCAGCACACCGACATATAGCGTCATTGTGCTTCGGGTGTCCCGAGTTTGAGTCCCAGCTTGCGGACTTTTCCCAATCGCCTTCTCCCTTTCTTTCCCTACTTCACTTCCTGTCTACATACTGTCCTAAAAAAATATATTTTAATCAGAACCTGTGTTTTTGGATAAAGATTTTGACCCCTAGTAGTTTAATACATTAAATAACATGAAGATTAATGATTGGTTGCATACAAGTTCTCAGATGACATTGATTTTCAATTTATTTTGGATTTTATGTCACGGTTTTTGAATTTACTGGGTGTTGGTGCAAGCTTTCTGCTGCTATGACTGTCTTTAAAAAAACAGTTCAGCCACTTCAAACAAGCTCCATTTAGGAAAAGAATATGAATGAAAACAGTTGAACATGACTTATCAGGTGTTTTCAATGACAAATCATTGGATGGGGTTTTGTGCTGTAATTTCCTCCTAAAGTCTGACAATATAATGAACATGAGAAATTTATGTGGCGAGATGAAAATGGAAAGAATTTACCCACTTGTGCAAAAATGAGCACTGAACAAATAATGCAATGCCCTGCTGCGGTATTGGTTGAAAGATGAATTTATTGCCATCACCGGTCATAGTGCGTTTTTATGTAATCAATTTAACTGAAATAAGGCCATTACCTGAACACATCTAATGCCTAGAGTGAAAGAAAGATTGAATGCCATTTAAAAGAAAGTCATTTCAACACACTCTCTTGGCAATTCATAACTATTTCATGTTTTGGCAAATTGGTGGCTAATTTGTATGAATACGTACAATCTCATTGACGTTTACGCCCCATTGATGGTAATGTTCAGTGGTGAGGTTAGAGGTGGACCGTCACGCTTACTTGCCATTTCTTTAAAAACTAAATCAGTGCAGTGAAAAACATTTGTTGTAGAAACAATTTTCACTCAGAAACTGCTAAATTTCACAAATAATTGCAGATAAATAGAAAGTAACACATTAAGTTAAACATGAAATTTTGAAGTAGAAAAATTGGTATTGCATTGTCTTGTAAAAACAACAGTATCAAACTGTTATTACTTTCGTAGGTTATGAACAGAACTATGAGGTTGTTTCTGACTGTCTTGTGCCTCTTGTATCTGTAACGGCAATCCTGAAGAGCCCTTCTGTTCAGAATGGCTTTGGAAATGGTGGTTTTTGATGTTGCCATCCTGCTTTGGGTTTGTAGAAACCAGTTTGAATTGCAAATTAGGGTTTTTTTTTCAGGAGCATCTGGGTTTTGTTTTTCATTTGAGTACCTCATTTGGTTATGTAATGGTAAAAAAAAAATAATAATAAATAAAATAAAATAAAATATATATTTACAGCAGGTGCATTTGGAATTAATTTTAAAATACTTTTTTTTTTTTTTACGTTCAGATTTTATTAGATTTCATTTTTCTATTACTGATTAGTCCATTATTTCATATTTTAACAAAAATTAACTTGATATATGTAATTATTTAGATAAACTAATTGTTATTTCATGTATTTTTATAAACTGCAATCTTTAATCCGTTGACTTCCCTACAAAAAAACATGTGCATTGAAATAAAATATATGTTCTGTTCTCTTCTGAAGAGTGGCCCTTCTGTCTGCCCTCCACATGTGAGAGTGGACATTAATGAGCTGTGCGCCAGCACAGGAAGTTCCGGAACAATGACTTTAACAATTAAGAGAGATCAACTCTGATGCCCCACTGATCACACAGGAAAGGGCTGACTTTGATGGAACAATTTTTGCCATGCAGCGGCCGTCATTCCCGCACACGCTTAATCCATCCGTGTGTGTGTCTGTAATATCACACAGCCAATTATCTCAGCGGGCTTTGAATGTTTGCTTATGAGCTCCAGTAACTCTGCTCTGTATTGCCAAAGTGCTCAACACTTTCATTTGAACCTCTGAGCCACTATGATTTACCCACTTTACAATGTAAAGAAAAAAAAAACGCTTCTCATTATGACGGCTTGACAAAGCCAACACACTCTTATTTATTTTGGGTTAGGGTTTTTCAGGATCTCTAACCCTTGACCAAAACTCTGAATCTTCCTGGAGCTTTCAAACTACCAACAAGCTTAATTCAGTAATTCAGGCTTTTCTAACTTCATAGGTTTTATTTTTCTTTCTAATTGATCAATCTTAGGGTTTTCCTGAACTGAACACTCAGAAATCCCCCAAATCCCCCAGACTTTCACTGAAAATGTGGAGTTTTCAAGCTACATCTACCAAACTTGGCACAGTCGTTCAGTATGAAAGGCCATTTATAGCTCAAAGTAAAATAAATAAATAAATAAAAATAAAAAATAATTGTGATATGCACTAGTGATTTATATCTTACAATTGTGATTTTTTTATATGTTGCAGTTGTGACTTTATTTCTCATAAATAATACATTTAATTGAAAATTTATTTCTATACATCTTTATTTCTTTACATCCCACAATTGTGACTTTGTAACTTGTAATATGACTCAAAATCTCACAATTGTGACTTTATTTCTCAAAGTTGTCATATATCTCACAATGTAGACTTTACATCTACTGTATATCTTGTAATGTGACTGTAAATCTCACATTTGTGACTTTCTCTAAATTAAGATTTTATCTTTTATATCTTACAATGTGAGTTCTCACAATTGCTTTATCTTTCACAATATTTTGTTTATTTTTGTTGAATATTTTATTTTTAAATATTTTATAAAAAAAACTGCAACTTTCTCACAACTATGCCTTTGTATCTTGCAATTTGACAAATCTCGCAACTGAAATTTAGTTTCTTGCAATTCTGATTTTATCTCTTACAATTTTGCATTTGCATCAACATGTAAGTATTTATCATTTTTACGTGGTTAGATAACTTTTCTTAATTTTCAAAAAAAAAAATCTTCAAAAACTTTCACAAAGCAGCATGTTTAAAAAAAAAAAAAAAAATTAATTAAAAAAAAACAATTACATTGAACACAAAAGAGATAACTATGGCCCGGTTTCACAGACGGGTCTTGGAGTAAGCCAGGATTAGATCAAAGTTCAATTAGGACATTTAAGCAATTTTTTATGAACGTGCTTAGAAAAAAAAAACATTACTGTTGTGCATCTTGAGATGAATCAAAGGCACTGATATATTTTAAGATCAGTCAGTTGAAACAGCTCAGTCTTACATTTTAGTCTAGGACTAGGCTTAAGCCTTATCTGTGAAACCGGGGGTATATTCTATATATTAGTCTGGACTAACTTTATTTTATTCTTTACTATTAAAGCCGGTAACAACAGTCCGATCTGAAAAGTCCTAATTTTGAAAATGGTGATCTGCTGTTTATCTTTTCAGCATCAGCTTGTAATGATGGCAATTACAAAGTCACCCTAGATTATGACTAAGTGTTTGAGAAGTTATCCAATGTCATATGCGGTCCAGAACATGGCTGTCAAAAAGGTTTAATTCATTTTTTCTTTCAGTTGGGAAACTCTAATGAAGATCACAGACTATGATGACAATTCTAGCATAAGGAGGCTCGAGGTGAGAGTCAACCTTGCCAAACCTACATGTTTACCACCACCAACATCGACAACCACTGAAGCAAACCTGTAATTATTATGAAACTTGATAGGCTCAATGGACACATGGAGTAATGCATCCTGAAATCCATTAACGTCAAGAGATCTGTCATACAAAATTATGATTGATCTACATAGCTAGCTGAAATATGTCAGGTAACTTCTAGTGTCGGGAAACTCTGAATGTCAAATCAGCACATATATACTGTAGGCCAAACCGTGTTTCACCAATGCTTTACTACTGGAACCGCACACTCCCTCCCCCATTGACAGCGGCCCGTGTTAAGCCAAATAACACACAGCAGATGCCCGCGAAGGCCGGCGCTCTAATGTAGTGAATGGAGGAAGCTGGGGGTAGTATTTTGGCTTCTCAAGCGTGCCAGTTTTCTTTTTCTGCAGCCTCTCCAGAGCTGTTGTGGCCTGCGATGGAGAGTCCCAGGGGTGCAGCAGTGTAATGGTAATACGGACCATCTGACAGCTGTCAAAACAGCCCTGTTAGTCAAGCAATGAGGCCTGTCAACCTGCTGAAAAACTAGTCTGCAGCCTCTCAATTTTTCTCTCTCTTTCCCTGACTTACTCACTTTACCCTAAATGCCACAAAACAGAGTCGGTTTCCTCCTCGGGTTGACCTTTCAAACTCTGACCTGGTCCATACAACATGTTCCTCAGCCCAAAGGCCTCAGAGTGGGAAGTGTTCATAAGAGCGATGTAAGAAGCCATTTTTCAATCAGTAATTTGTCTGGTTTTCAAGGCAAGCTTTAAAATGTCCTTAAAATGAGATCATTTAAAGACAATAAAACTTTGAGACTATATTCACTACACCCAGTGTAGAGTTAATGGACATATGAAATAGAGCTGCATTTCTCCTGTAAATATCTTCAGGAAAAAGCAGCATCAACGCAAGTGTGTTCTGTCTTTTTTCATGTCAAATTAAAAACATTCCCCTAATAATCCTTCTCTTCCTGATTATTAAACTGTTGGCTTGCACTGCAGACACCAGAAAGACATACAATTGTTTCCATTGACGAGCGCTTGGTTGCAATAGATTACAGGTGGGACGTTGCATTGCTACATATACACCTGTGTTTAATATAAAATGTATTCTATTTCACTATACAATGACCCAACTTGACTTTCATTTGTACATTTTTTTTTATATTTATTGGGTTCACATTCCTTATTTATTAGATGTTTTAGGGTTTAATTGATGGGAGGGTATAGAAACGACAGGAAATGATGTAGAATGTAATATGTCTGTCTACACTGAAAGCAAACATACTGTTGCACAATCAGAGCCACAGTCACAGCATTTTTGATGTTAAATATACAGTATAGAGTGCATTAGTGCCTGTCCGCTTTATCAGCGGCATTAGTTCCAGAAGTATATTTTCCATTCAGTTTTTTTTTTTCCCCCAAAAGGGAGAAAAAAAAAAAAATAAAAAAATAATATATATATTATTATATTATAATTATAATTTATAATTTATTATAATATATATTATCTCACAATTCTGACTTTTTTCTTGCAATTGCAAGTTTAGAATTGTGAGATATAAACTCAGAATTGTTAGAAAAGTCTTTTTTTTTCCCTTTATAACTCACAATTTGTGAGTTTATATCTCACAATTCTGAGAAAAGTTAGAATTCTGAGAAAAAGAGTCAGAATTGTGAGATATAAATAGCAAATGCACAAAAATATGCGCAAATATGCGTTCCCCCCAGTGAGCCTGCTAGCACAGACACTGTGCAAGATCAGGGAGGACGAGGAGCAGGTCCTGCTAGTGGCTCCATATTGGCCCAACAGGATCTGGTTCCCGGAACTCATGCTCCTTGCGACAGCCCCTCCCTGGCCGATTCCTCTGAGGAAGGATCTGCTTTCTCAGAGACGGGGCACCCTCTGACACCCGCGTCCAGACTTGTGGAAACTCCATGTGTGGTCCCTGGACGGGACGCGGAGGTTGTAGTTGACCTGCCCCAGGAGGTAGCTCTCGCTATCGCTTCAGCACGAGCACCATCCACAAGACGGTCCTATGCGCTGAAGTGGAACCTGTTCTTCGAATAGTGTTCCTCTTACCATGAGGACCCCCGGAGATGTTCGATCAGAGCCGTGCTTTCCTTTTTGCAACAAGGGTTGGAGCGTAGACTGTCCCCCTCCACCCTTAAGGTGTACGTTGCTGCCATTTCTGCCCACCACGACCCCATAGAGGGGAGGTCGGTGGGGAAGCACGATCTGGTCGTCAGGTTTCTTAGGGGGGCCAGGAGGTTAAATCCTCCTAGGCCTCCCTCCCTACCCTCTTGGGATTTGGGATTGGTGCTAAGAGTCCTACAAACTGCCCCCTTTGAGCCATTGCAGTCAGTCAAGTTGAAGTTTCTCTCAATGAAAACCCTACTCCTGACTGCCTTGGCCTCAATCAAGAGGGTGGGGGACCTGCAGGCATTTTCGGTCGACGAGTCGTGCCTTGAGTTTGGGCCGGCTGACTCCCGTGCAACACTGAGGCCCCGGCCCGGCTATGTGCCCAAGGTTCCTACCACTCCCTTCAGGAACAAGGAAGTGAACCTGCAAGCGCTGCCCCTGGAGGAGGTAGACCTAGCCCTAGCTTTGCTCTGTCCTGTACGTGCACTGCGTCAGTACGTGGATAGAACTCAGAGCTTCAGGACCTCAGAACAGCTCTTTGTCTGTTACGGAGGACAGCAGAAGGGGAAGGCTGTCTCCAAGCAGAGGATGGCCCACTGGATAGTGGATGCCATCACCTTGGCCTACGAAGCACAAAGTGTGCCCTGCCCGCTCAGGTTGCATGCTCACTCCACTAGGGGTGTCGCATCATCCTGGGTGCTGGCTCGTGGTGCCTCGCTAGCAGACATCTGTAGAGCTGCGGGTTGGGCGACTCCTACCACGTTCGCTAGGTTTTATAGCCTACGTGTCGAACCGGTTTCCTCCTGTGTTCTCACCTCAAATGGGTAATGGCACTGAGAGGGCCGGCTCAGAGTCGGCTTGTGGCGTCCTTACGCTAATTCTCCAAAGAGTTCCTTAACCAGGCAAACCCTGCAGAGTCCTCCAGCACTCCGGCGTCTGGATGTGGCGGAGCATCCGGTGCCAGGCCTTTCAGTCAATGAATTCTTGAAATCTGGTGCGAGGCTAGCGCCCATAAGAGAGACCCTGCCCGGATCCCATATATGTATTCCATGGTATGCTTATTAGAGCCGTGTTTCCCCTGGCAGACCATGTTCTGCCTTCTCTAAAGATGCAACCTAAGCCATCTCAGAGACTTCCATGTGCAATAGGGCCCTACGGGATTACTTCACATGTCTGAATGTCACTTAACCCCCTTTGGGAGGAGGTGACTCCGCAGTGTGCCTCTTCCAAGTGGAAGGGCACGCTTCCCAGTGTTATCCTAGTCCTACTGTTTGGGTTGCTCAAGGAACAACAGTAGTTGACCTTCTCTGTGTAGAGCCCAGTCCTATCGTCTACCTTATAGGAAGGATCAGGAGGCCTACACAGGGCACTGGAAGGGGCAGCTCCTGTGGCGCTTTGGTAGGGATCCCAATTTTGTCGGTCATCCGACATGACTCGGAGTGACCGACTGAAAGGGGAACGTCTCGGTTACGTATGTAACTCTCATTCCCTGAAGGAGGGAACGGAGACGTCACGTCCCGTCGCCATACAAACGCTGAGCTGCCGGGTCACCGGCTCGGCTCCTCAGCGAAAGCATGAATTAATGCGGTGCACCAGCTGCCTCTTATGCTCATGCTGAGATCAGCGGCAGCTGGATGCAATAATCGCATGCCAATGTCCATTGGCTCATTTAGTTACACTCGAAGTGGATTGGTCTCTCTGGCGAGGTCCCAATTTTGTCAGTCATCCGACATGACGTCTCCATTCCCTCCTTCAAGGAACGAGGGTTACATACGTAACCGAGACGTTTTTCTCCATGTTTTTTTCTCACTGTTTAATGATTATTTTAAAAATATGTTTAAATATGTATAAAAAAAAGTTTAAATATGGCCAACAGATGACGTCAACAAAATTGTTTACCATTGCTCACAATAGTTTGGTCTGTAATGGTTTACAAGTTCTATATGGAGAAAATAAGTATTTTTACATCCAAAACTCAAATTTTGGACTATTATGGATTGGGACTTTGGACCAATTAGACAAAATGTCTTCTTATTTGTGGTTAATTTTAGGACAAAAACACACCGTGTCTGTTTAGCACATTGTGTACATTGGTTTTATACTGCAGTTCATAATTCACATGAATTTGGTTTGTGAAAACTCAACATCAATTGAGTGCTGAAATAAGGACTTTTCAGCTCAAGAGAAATTGGTGCAGCTGGATGGCTATTATCTGGATCCTATTTGGTAAATTGTTATTTTTCGTCCTAAATTGTCACTTCCCTACTACAGGCCAAATTATAGGACTGCAGTTACATTCAAGCACTTGATGTCCGGTAGAAAATAAGCCTCAGTATCATAGGATGAGCTGCTGAGATGCACCACTGATATGTGGGAAGAAAGCAAGGTTAAAAACGTACATCGAATCATTAACTCAAGCTCAGCCGAGGGCGTTAAATACAAAAATACAGTGCATCCAGCTCCGGTTTGGGGAAATAAGAGTCATAACCTCAGTTTTAATTCTAGTAGAGTAGTGTGGCGGAGATCAGAACAGCTGTGCTGTCATTTGTTTGGAGGTCATGTGCGAGCTCGGTGTCAGGCTGTCATGTTTGAAGGTGAAGAGAAGTCAGCCGTCCAGAGAATAGTGAGCGCAAGCTCAAGAGACTTTAAATTGCGACCAAATAGAAGTTAAACGCTCTTTTAGTGCATCCTGCAATAAAGACTTTTTGTAATCTTTGTATCCATCATCATTACATCTCTAAATGCATCATCAAATTCAGTACAATTGACAGTATATTGATCTGTTCAGGGCTGGTTACCATTGACTGAAGTGCACTGGGTTAAATGTAGTAATTTATTTAATGTTTTTTTTTTTTTTTTTTTTTTGGCATTTTAGGAGAATTTCTGTCAGCAATTACCATTTTCTTTGCAAGTTTACCATTTCTTTTGCACTTAAGGTTTTGGTGATATATTTGTGATGGGTAAATCTATATTAAAGTGATGAATGACAGTATTTATTTTTTTGTCAGTGCTGCAGTAAATACCATTGTTAAGTAATCTGGCTAAAAATAATATATACAAATATATATATATATATATATATATATATATATATATATATATATATATATACATATATATATATATATATATATATAAAACATAAATACAATAACATTTTACTTACACTTTAATTGTGTGTACACATCTTAACCATTGTTTTTAAAAAATGTTTTTAAATATATTTTCATTTTTTTTTTTTAAACAATCATTATTGATTTGTTTTTGTCTTTGCGTCACACTATATAATGTTTTTATACCTGAACTATTATAAAAAGGTCAAATTATCGAATATTTTAAGAGACTTATTGACCTTAACATATGGTCATGAGGGACTTTGGGGTCCTCTTTGTATGCTATCAATTTTGTGCTTCATGTTTGGCAAGAATCATGACTTTTAGCAGACAAAAGCTTTTTAATAATAATAATAAAAGATTACGCCAAATTACTTTGGTTTTCTTTTCTTTTAATGAGTGTATTCTTCATTATAACAACAATTGTCACATAGAGATTAGTTAGTTATACTTTATTCAGATTTATTAGATTTCATACACTATGTTGCCCAAGGATATATTAAAATGAATTTTAACTGAGAAACTAAAAACATGTTATTCATAGAATAGGTTTAAGTAATTGTATGTACAATATGGATTGCATTTTTAATGTATTTTTTAATAAATAGGTCAATTGAAGAAAAGATGTATTTTGAGGAGTTTCAAGCCTTAATTAAGTGATCATCCCCAAAACACCCCACAATTTGCAACCTGTCTTCTGAAAACCATGTCTTTACACTTTTTGAAACGAAGTGGAGTTTCTGTAATGCATGTCACATCCATTAGCTTGAGTCCCTAATGCTGCTCTTCCACAGGAATGACTGATTGGTCAGGGGGCTATAAGCATTTGGAAGGAGACGCGGTTTACTTTGGCTTGTGTTTGTGGGTGCTGGGGGGGATTGAGCGTTTCTGCTTCCCACCGTTACCTGGCGAGAGTGTCTGGAAAGCCAGCTTGCAGTATGGACAATATGGCCAACACAAACAGGTGCTGGTTTAGACGTTCTGTCTTTAGATGGTCCCTTGCCATTCGCCAGACAGCCACATTAATTAACTTCATTCAGACAGTCATAAACAGGTATTACCAGCAAATATTTCTTCTGGGCCATTCTGTGATTTTCAAGGTTTTCAGCTGGTCATCTGTCCAAATTACCGTCGCTGAATTTTTGAAAACTGCAAGAAACGTTAAACTGTCAGTAAGACAAAAAGCAATGCAATTTTGCTGTCATTTGTAATGAAAAATTGATCATTAACCTGCAACACCCTAAGAATATTGAGCTAAAAAAGCTCCAAGTCAAAATTTGCTGTGTGTCATTTGTCAAAATTAAAATAATGAAAAATATTTCATCAAATAAAATAAGTATAATTTTCGTCTGTGTCTAATACAAAGTAATTTTACCCCATTCATTGTAACTGCATACAAAAACAATTTTGGAACCTATATTTAAGATTGGAAATGAAAGTTAAAAATTTAGGTACAGATGGGAACTGCTTAAAAACTGCAAAATACAACAGATCTTTGAAATTAATCATAAATGAAGACTTGAGGAAGACGGGGTGCTGTACTTTAAGTTGGATCTTCATGTGAAATTCTATGCACGACTGTTTTTGCAATTTAATAATAATAATAATAATAATAATGTCTAAAAATTTAGATTCAATTCAGATTTGTGAGAAAAAAATGGCAAAATTGTGAGGAAAAAGTCTGAATTTTAAGATGAAAAGCTGCAATTATGTTTGTTTGTTTCTATTCTATTCTCTTCTATTCTATTCTATTCTACAGTCTACAGTCTTACAGTTGTCTTTTTGTATTCCAAGAAGAAAGAAAGTCAAAGCTTGAAACAACATGAGGGTGAATAAACAGCAGTATTTTCATTTCTGGATGAAACATTGCCTTAAGTATCCTCATCTTTCTGCTTCATTAATACCAAAGAGACTTACGAAATGCTGCACGTCACAATTTCTTTGCCCTGAGCCCAGTCAGATTTGTCACTTTGAAGGGTTAGCCATTTCCACAGAATACAGCTTAGGGACGAAAACTTCAGAATAAACGGCCCCCATCAAGCCATATTTCTGCCTGGACATTCGAGTTTCTTTTTTTGTTAAGAACTTTTTTATTAAATTTTATTCTGGGAACAGTAGTAAAAAACAAAAAAGCAACTGTGCAAATTTAGAACCCACCCCAACCCACAATAAAATAATTTTTACAAGGATTTTAGAAAAGATGACACAACATTAAAAGCTGAATGCCATAAATTTACAGTTTCCACATTAGATCCATGTATACGAGAAGTTGAGAGTTCCATTGAGATAATGTCCAACAAATACACAGTCCAGGTTCATCAGTCCATTGTGTGAGGAGGATTCCAATGGTTGACTAACAATTTTTGTTTGCTGCTGTGAGAGCAGCTAACAGTAAACATCTTTGTTGGACGGACAAGGTGAAGTCCCAAAAGTCATTCATGAAAAAAATGGCACGGAGTCAAACATATCTCAGTACTCAACAAATATAACAGGTCCTGTGAGAGCTGAGACCTAAAAGGTGAGAGAGAGGGGCACTCCCAAAAAAACAATGCGAAAACGTTCCTAAAGATCCTTGCGAACAGAGATTACACTTAGGAGAAGATGACAGATTCATATTCAGAAAAAAAATAAAGCTTGAGAGTGTGATTGCTTTGGTCCAGATCTATCTAGATATGCGACATTACAGAATTCATATCTGCACCCAATACAATTTCAAAATCTGAAAATTTCAAGTAGGGTCAGGAGTACAAGAGGCATAAACTGAAAGAAATACAATATTCCTATTCTCCACTATTGTTTTTATATGTGTTATTCTGCCGTGTTTATCACAACCTTTACCACTTCATAAAACTTATTACACCTGCGTATATCCTCCTCTTTCAAATGGGATTCTTGAACTAACACTATATCAATCTTTCTTCTTCACAAAAAATCCAAAAAACCTGTGCGCTTGTGAGGGCCATTTAGACCATTAATATTACAACTCAGAATATTAAGGTCTGTCATAGGTATTGAACAGAATTACTGCATAATAAGACAAAATACAAGTTTGAAAATAAAACCAGTTAAGTCTACCATTAAACCACCCCTACCCTTCCCGTCACTATTCAAAAAAACAAATACATTCCCATGAACTATGGCAGATCAAACCAAGAACAAACCTTGATCTGCCAGCACCCCTTAATATGATCTGTGGCATCAACAAAAACCTGCACATTACTGAAGCACCGACACTGGCCCCATAATCACATATTGACTAGGTAATATATCTATTTAAAAAAAAAATAAAATAAAAAAAGAAAGAGAGAGAGAGAAGGAATACAACTAAAACAAATAAAACATCAATCAGTAAGCGATGCTGTATGCACAATGAAAGCTTCTAGTAACTGTGAATTAAGAAGTGAACATTAAAGTGAACAGTGAAAGACACAGTCACCTAACCATTTAGAGTATCTCTTCTCTGATTAGACAGCAAATGTCCAGCTGAAGCTCACTGAGAGTTGGTGGATGAATGGGATCTGAGAAAAACTCTTGCTTCTTATGGGGAGTATAGCATTTTAGGTTCACCTTGATTGAGAATGACCTTCAGTGTTGCAGAATAAAGAAGAAAATTCTGGATGCCAGCTTCTCTCATTTCCTTCCTAATTGGTGCAAATGCACTTCTTCTTTTTGCAGTGACCGGAGAAAAATCTGGAAAGAACGACAGCATTGCTCCGTCGGATGTTTTCACTGGGGCGTGAAGTCTGGTGGCCCACAAAACAGTTTAAAGATGAAAACCCATGGTTTAGTGCAATCTGAGGAGAGCCTTGTGTACACGCGATGTGCTCGCTCCACTTCTTTGCCCGCCAGAGACGGGAGCCACGTCGGTAGCGATCTTTTCAAAAAGCCCATAGGGTCGTCCTTTTCGGAACCTTCAGGCAATTCGACCAGACGCAGACTGCTGTGCCTATTGCGATCCTGTAAGTCCACAACCCTGTTGCTCGAGCGCGGCTACTCGCCTATCGTGATCTGTGGCAACTTTCTTTTGTTCTCTCATCTCTCCTGTAAGAAAATCCAATTTAGAGCATAGCGACTGAACAACTGAGATGTGAGAAGCAAACTCGTTCCGCATCGCCATCAACTCAGTTTCCTTTCAGTCGGTCACTCTCGATGTCACGTCGGTAACAACCAACTTTGGGCTCTCGCTTAGAGAGACCAATTCACTTTGAGTGTAAACTAAACGAGCCAATGCACATTGGCATGCGATGACTGCATCCAGCTGCCGCTGATCACAGCGTGAGTATAAGTAGGCAGCAGGTGCAACGCATATTCAGCTTTTTGTTTCGGAGCTGAGCGAACACATCGTTTTGCTCCTTTTGCTCCTTTAGCTCTTGGTGTTGGTGGTACGGCGGTGGTGGTTTTCCCGTACTGAGTGGGTTACACATAGCAGGCTGCACTACCCCCTGTTTGTGTTGCAGGCAGCCATCTCCCCTGTGTGCTTCAGCACGCTAAAATAGCTTTCTCCCTAAAAGAGCGTTCACGGGTGCGTCTTTTTTTAAGACGGCCTTGAGTCTGGCAAACTCGACGTTACGTCTTTGTAAAGACGATTTGGGTCTTGCTATCGACAACGTACCACCCAGGCGTTTCTGGATGCGGTCGTTACCTGGCGCTGGGTGATGGTCACGATCGCTGCCTCATGTGTCTGGGCATGAAAGCACACTGAGGTGGCGTTTGTGGATGAGTTATCTTCTCCTTGTGGGAAGATAATCATCTCGGAGCTGCAGACCTGGCTCCGTTACCTCAAAAGGGGCAGAGCTCCATTGCCTGCCTTGATCTGGCTCTCGTCCTGGCTGTAGACAGACGAGGACTACTTCAGGCGGTAGTACGGGTGGTCTGAGGGTTACAGTGGTGGCAAACTCTCCAGGGAACCAACCCTCGAGGGAACATCGCTCCTCTTGCACTCCGCAACCAGTTGAGCGGCTGAGGGAACGCACTGGACCCTCTCAGAGTGAACCAGCGGTATCCTTCGGCATGATCGAATGCAGATTGCTACATCGGAGGGTGAGCCAGAGCTTTCTGGAGAGGAAGATTTGGCTACGCTGCTGCCCTCTGGGACTATAGCAATGCCTGAATCGGATCTGGAAATGACTGCTATGCTTTCCCGGGCCGCCGTGAGGGTAAGGCTCGAGTGGAGACCTCCACCGTGTCCTGAGCCCTCAAGGTTGGACAATTGGTTCTTTGGGGTGGTCCGCGCTGGTTCTCAGCGCCCTGGCCCAATGCCATTCTTCCTGGAGGTGCATGAGGGGCTTACCAGGTCATGGATGACACCTTTTTCTGCCGGAAACCGACAAATAAAATATCCATAAACAAATAAACCAAGTATGCGTTTCCCCCAGTGAGCTTCTAGCACAGACACTGTGCAAGATCAGGGAGGATAAGGAGCAGGTCCTGTTAGTGGTGCCCTATTGGCCCACTCAGACCTGGTTCCCGGAACTGATGATCGTCATGACAGCCCCTCCTTGACCGATTCCTCTGCGGAAGGATCTACTGACTCAGAGACAGGGCCCACTGTGGAACCCATGTCCAGATCTCTGGAAACTTCACGTCTGGTCCCTGGATGGGACGCGGAGGTTCTAGGTGACCAATCCCAAGAGGTAGTTGACACTATCACTTCGGTGAGAGCACCATCTACGAGACACACTTACGCCTTGAAGTGGAACCTGTTCGTTGAATGGTGTTCTTCTCACCGAAAAGACCCCTGAAGATGCCCGATCAGAGTCGTGCTGTCCTTTTTGCAGCAGGGGTTGGAGCGAAGGCTGTCTCCCTCCACCCTTAAAGTCTATGTTGCTGTGATTTGCTGCTAACCACGACCCCGTAGAAGGGAAGTCAGTGGGGAAGCATGACCTGGTCATCAGGCTTCTTAGGGGGGCCAGAACTCTAAATCCTCCACGGCCCCCCTCTATACCCTCTTGGGACCTGTCTCTAGTGCTCAAAGCACTACAGCGGGGCCCATTTGAGCCTTTGCGGACAGTTGAGCTTAAGTTTTTATCAATGAAAACTCTGCCCCTGCTTGCACTGGCCTCCATCAAGAGGGTAGGGGACCTGCACGCATTTTCGGTTGACGAATCGTGCCTAGAGTTTGGGCCGGCTGACTCCCAGGTAAATCTGAGGCCCCAGCCTGGCTATGTGCACAAGGTTCCCACTACACCCTTCAGAGATCAGGTGGTGAGCCTGCAAGCGCTGCCCCCGGAGGAGGCAGACCCAGTCCTAGCTTTGCTTTGTCCCGTCTGAGCCTTGAGATGCTACGTAGACCGGACACAAAGCTTCAGGACCTCAGACCAGCTCTTTGTCTGTCACAGAGGGTGGCATAAGGGGAATGCCATCTCTAAGCAGAGGATGGCCCACTGGATAGTGGACGCCATCACCCTGGCTTATCAGGCACAGGGTGTGCCCTGCCCGTTCAGGTTGAGAGCTCACTCTACTAGAAGTGTCGCATCCTCCTGGGCGCTGGCTCGTGGCGCCTCACAGGCAGATATTTGTAGAGATGCAGGCTGGGTGACCCAAACACGTTTGCTAGATTCTATAGTCTTCGTGTGGAGCCAGTATCCTCCTGTGTTCTCACCTCAAAGGGGTAGAAGCACTGAGAGGCCCCGGCTTCGGGTCAGCTTGCTATAACTGCTCCAGAGAGTCCATACAGCAGACCCTGTCGAGCTCCTCCGTCCCCTCGGCAGCCAGACGTGGGGGAGCGTCTGGCGCCAAGCCCTCACTTGATGAATCCATGAGAACCGGTAGAGGGCTGGGTTCCACATGTAGAGACCTAATGGGATCCCATATGTGTAAAGTCCACGGTATAGCCACAGAGCCCATGTTTGCCCAGCAGTCAGTCTGCGTTCTTAAGAGGATTACAATCACCTCTAATCTTCCATATGCACCTAAACGGTTGTTCATATGTGTAAGTGCTTCCAAAACCTCCTTTGGGAAGGATGGGGCTTCTGCACGTTCCTGTTCCAAGTGAATGGGTACGTTTTCCCAGTGTTATCCAAGTTCACTGAGTGGGTAGTGCTACGACGACAGTGATTGGCCTTCTTGTTGCGAGCCCCGGCCTACACCAAAAGGGGGCATAGGAGGCTCGCACAGGACACTGGAAGGGGCAGCATCCATGACGCTTCGGTAGGGACCCAAAGTCGGTCATTTCCGACATGACGTTGAGAGTGACCGACTAAAAGGGAACGTCTCTGTTACGTATGTAACCCTCATTCCCTGAAAGAGGGAACGGAGACGTCGCGTCCCATCGCCACGGCTCCTGTACCACCGCTGAGCGGCCAGGTCACCGGCTCGGCTCCTCTAAGAAAACTGTGGTGCGTTGCACCTGCTGCCTACTTATACTCATTCTGTGATCAGTGGCAGCTGGATGCAGTCATCGCATGCCAATGTGCATTGGCTCGTTTAGTTTACACTCGAAGTGGATTGGTCTCTCTAAGCGAGATCCCAAAGTCAGTCATTACCGACGTGACGTCTCTGTTCCCTCCTTCAGGAAATGAGGGTTACATACATAACCGAGACGTTCTTAGAATGTCCTCAAAGTGTCTAACAGTGTTTGCCATCTTGTCCACCATATCGCTCGTGGTTGGTGGCTTGGATTTCTTCTTAATCGGAGAAGCCGATGGAGATAACTTCTGCTGTTTCCGATTGTATGCCATCAGGGAAAGTATTATTAATGAATAAAACTTAAAATAAAACTAAAAAAATCTGCAAAAAGGGGCCAAACGTACAGGGCTCTACTCAAGTGTGACTAGGTTCATGAGCACGTCACGTGACTTCCTGAGGACACCGTTTCTCTGGCCCCTACTTAAATGTTTAAAGAGTTGGCCATAAGTTTTCCATGCACTCTGATCCCGTCCTCTTTCGCTTTCATTAAAACAAAGCACACTTAGAAAACAGACATTCATGCACGGCTGCTTTCTAACAACATTCTCGTTCTAACAACTTCAGTATTTGACCTAGTTTATAGTTTAGCACATGCCAAACTCATGCGCTTCTGAGAAAGAGGAAGAGAGAGCGGGGAGAGGGCGAGACCTGCTCATCTTGTTAATAACGTGGGCGTTTCGTCCTACATCTATGCTGAGGTTCAAAATAGTTAATGGCTCTCGACAAAAGTGGAAAAGTATTATTAGGTTGAACAGGGGACATTTGCTCATCCAGCACAAAGCTGCTAACTTTATATCCCGTCATGGGTTTGGATATCTATTAAAGCACTTGTGGATGAGTGTTTGACTCAAACACATGACACTTTTAACAGTGAACTCAAGATATTTTAGATAGATAACCAAATTTTCATCATGATTCACATAACTATAATAGTGGGGTCCAAAGGTCTGAGATCACTGCTGAAAACGGTTCCATTTTACTTTTTTTTTTCTTCTAATTTAATAGAATTTGAATACTAATAATGTGAAATTGAGAAGGTTGGAATTTGGTTTGTCTCCCTTTTTGTTTTAATGACAGCAGTATTCAAGCTGACGTGAATGAAAATTGATGATCACATTATCTGGCTGTCAATCAATTTCACAATTTGCTTATTTTTTTAGCAAAATCCTTATTCTTTATTTCACAAGATGTTCTTAGTTTATAATATTTCATCAAGTCCTTCAACCTTTTCAATCTCAATCCTACAATCTCAAACTTTTAGATGTACATAACAAATGAGGAATTGTCTGCTTAATTAGCTTTTCTTTAAAAAAAAAAAAAAAAAAAAAAAAAACATACTTTCCCCATAATTCATTAATGACAAATAATTTAATTACATTTTAAATGAATAAATTTGTTATTTATTTAGAAGAAGAAATAAAGAGTAGATGAATGAGGGAGAAAACGTTTAAATCTCATCAGCCTCTCTTCACAATGCAATCCAGTTTTAAATGGCTTTTTATGGGACATAATATGAAACTAAACATTTAAGAAACATCAGACAATCAAACATTATTTATTTATTTAGTTTCATTTTTTTAATAACATAACTTATTTTGAACTAAAGTTATGAATGATATTACATGAAAGCTAGAAAATATGGGCTGCTGGTGGTGTCAGTGTTTCTGTGAGAGAAAGCCTAATTAGGTCAGAGATGAAGAACAGTAACAAAAATTTTACACTAAAAGTTACTTAAGTGTAAAATGGTTTGTTTAACAATATTAACTTATACTAGATGACTTCCCTTTTTGATTGTGTTTTCCCTCAGGTTGATTGCATATCGTCAGCTGTTCAGCATCTATCGCGCCAATTTTGTAAACTGTTGGGCTCATTAATAATAATTAGGTTGTTTGCGTTCGCACAAAGTGATTTTCTGAAATATAAACTTGAATTGAAAGGTGAGCACTAGCCAATAAGATTAATGCTTGCATGTTAGTCTCGCCCACTGCCGAAACAACCAAACTTACGCGGACACAGGCCAATGTTGCCAAGGTTTTCCCGCGGATTTTTGGGCTACTCTAACACTGTTTACGTGGGTTTAAGCGACCACAATAACTTGATATATAGCCCCTAAAATGTGAATTTTACCAGGGGAACCCCGCCATAAAATGTGTATTGTACCCCCCCAGGACGTGATTTTTACTGGGGGACCCCCGTAACGCGAATGGGCTAGTTTTGAGTAGCAATTGGGCGGATTTGTTGTGAAAACCTGGCAACACTGGCACAGGCTTCGTTTTACGTCAGTGGTTAAAATGTCCCTCGCGCTGCCTGCGATTAAGCAAAATAAATGTATTAAATGTAATATTCCTCAAAAAGAGAGGGGATTAAGTAATTAATAAAAGCTCATGTATAAAACAGTATATAAAAAGAGTGTACTTTATTATAGTACATGTATAATTTTACAATTTGTTTTGATACTCAGGTGATGCATTAGTTGGTTACACTTTATTTTAAGGTGTCCTTGTTACAGTGTAATTATACATATAAGTACTGAGTATTACTAATTAACTACATGTATTTATTTTAAGGTTAGGGTTAGGATTAGGGTTTGGTTTAGGGTTAGTTGCATGTAATTATGTATAATTTATTGTTATTATAATAGTAAGTACATGTAACGTGTAACAAAGACATCGCAAAATAAAGTATTACCCATTATTTTTAGTTTAAATAAATAAACTCTACAGAACAATATATATATATATATATATATATATATATATATATATATATATATATATATATAGATAGATAGATAGATAGATAGATAGATAGATAAATAATGGAATAAACATCATTAATATTTATGAACCAACATGAATCAAACATTTAAGGATATTAAATGGGGCTCTTTATTAGTAGGTACTCAGACTGGGTACAGACTGTAATTAAATTTTGAGCGGCTGCGCTGAGCAGCAGGGAACAACGGCTGTTTAGCTGCTGTAGGCTGCAGTCACTGCTGTCTGGAGCTCAGCACAGTAAACCCATGGGGAACACTTGGACCAGTCCTAATAGTAGCCAACTGTTTTTATTCAGCTGAGCCTCTCTTGTCTTCTGCACTATCAGGGTCCATTGCTTCCACAAATAAAGGGGCAATTAAAGCCTAAGAGCACCGCAGAGATCAAAGCAGCGTCCCGAGAAGGAAAAACAGCGTGGGACAGTAAAACAACTGCATGATTGTGGATTTTGAGGACTGAAGGGAAGTGGACCACCACAGTCCGTAGAGTGCCCACTTCTGAACAGAATGAGTGTTAAGTGTCTAAATTTGGATGACTGACCACTTTAAATGTTGAGAAGCCAGCTGCAGCTTTCTTAATAATAGGTTATGCGATGTTGAAGCACAAGAAGTAATTTAATGCAAATATCACCGAAAACTGCAGTTTCATTTAAAAGCTCTTGAAAATATAGTAGTTTTTTAAAAGAACTTTCTGCTTATACAGTTTACACATAATGCAAATGATGTGGTTGTCAGATGACAAATCATGGATGAAGATCTCTGAAGATACAGATGCATTTAAAAGGACTTATTATTTTTTTTTTCAAGAAGTGCACTTAAAATGTTTATTTAAACCACTGTACCTTTAAGACTTATTTACAGGAAATGACCTCTGTTGTGATTGGCTAGCCTTTGTGCACTGGAGCAGTTCACATTTTGTTTTAAATTATGAACACAAGGAGTCAATTTTCGGACGAATACAATGTGATTCATATATAAACATACAATTTTTAGAGGAAAATGTTAGCTAGAAGCTCTGGCCCTAAAGCCACCTTTAAACCTATAGACAAATTATACAACAAAAATATGAATGGGAATATACCAGAATTAGCCACCAATTTGCAAAATGTAAAATAGTTACAAATTTCAATGAGAGTGTGTTAGAATTTGCAATCTGATCATAAGAGAAAAAAAAATTGTATTGAAAAAGTTGTCGATTTCGTACGAATTTGTATGATGATTCGTATGATGATTCTGTGATTCGCAAAACAACAAGATTTTTATAAAAAAAAAAAAAAATATATATATATATATATAAATAGAAGCTCCACCCATAAACCTAACCATCAGTTGGGCGTAAACAGATTGTACGAAAACGTACAAATGGGATTGTATTGAATCAAATGAATTAGCCACCAATTCACCAAACTACAATAGTTATGAAATGTCATGAGAGTTTGTTGGAATTTCCAACTTGATCTCATGAGAAAATGTTAGTATTTTACAAGGTGTCGATTTTATATGAATTCGTACAACATGCTTTTTATGGAAACATACCATATTTAGGGGGAAAAGATGAAACATGGAAGTCCACCCCTAACCCACACCTAAACATAACTAGCAATGGGGCATAAACAAAATGAAACATAAAATAATAAAATAAAATAAAATATTATATTAGATGCTTCATTGTAGTGATTTCATTTATTTATTTATTTATGTATTCATTCATTCATTCCATTCACATACACACTGTGTGTGTCACGGTGCACACACACAAGGGAAGTGAGGAGACGAGGAAGAACTCAGAATACAGTCTTTAATAAATCCAAAACAGACAGGGCAAGACAAGGCAGGGCTGAGACAGACAGGAACACAGGAGGTGTAACAAGTAGACCAGACAAAAACTAACTGAACAGGTAGGAACTAATATACACAGGATAATTAACTAAACACAGCTGGAACATAATCTAAACAAATCAAACTTAACGACAGGAACAGGAAGGACCAAATATGGGCATAGAGGGGGAAACATACAAGACACGACTGACATAACTGTGACAGTGTGTTCGATATATTCTGCTTTAGTGTCATGTCTGTGTGCTATTAGTTGAAAACCTACCTGTCAGGCACCAGATTTGTCAAAGTGATGTGAATATGAAATAGTGGTTGACTGCAATGTGACTGCAACAACAGCAGCTCCGATGGTTTTAATTTTTTATGCCATTTTGAGTTACTGTTGTCATACTACCATTGTACTATTTCTGCTGTATTCAGTATGAACAGTGTAAAAAAAAACAAAAAAAAAAAAAAAAACAATTTGGATGAATAACCCAGATGACATACTGTATTTGCCAACATATGCAGTATATGAAAAAGAACACACTGCACAGACTATTGTATCCCACACTGTGCTTATAACCTGACCTTCCATTTCTAATTTGTCTTCTTGGCATGTTATTGGACAGGACTGCCAAAACACAAATATTGATTAAAAAAGCAAAACTATACAGTATATAGGCTACTGTGCAGAATTCAGTAACTAACATGCTAGCTTTCAATGCTAGTGAAGTTGTGTGCAATTCTTAGCATGCTAGAAGGAAAACAACAGAAAAAGTGTCATCATGACTGTCAAGTTAATGTCCTTTACAAAACCCTCTCAACATTTTAAATTACTGCCTTGTATTTTTTTATAGAAATATTCCACTGCATGTCTTTAGCGCTGACACAGAAAGCTTACACTGATATATGTGTGTGATTACCAGAAGATTTACCAAAGGGAAAAGTAATCCTTCCCCAGAAGGATGGTATTTAGTGTGTGTATATGTGCGTGTGAAGAGGGGGAGACAGAGAGCGAGTGTTTGTGTGTCTTACTCCGCTGGGATTGAGGTAAATTGCGGTGTGCCCAGTGTGGGAATGGGTTTGCATTTTTGCTGAGAGAAATTTAAATTCCAGGATAAATTGCCTGTGGAAAATATGAATGAAATAGCATCATGAAATCCAAACACCTAAGCCAAATTCATTGCATCGCACTTTCACCGGGTCCATACATTGCACAAGGCAGCAAATGCAGTTTTATTGAAAAAACATTGCAGGGGCTTTAGGCTTCGATTTAGATATATCTGCAATGCATACTGTGGGTTGCCAGGTGAAAAGTTAGGGAAGTGAAAAAAGATTTTCAATACTGGTCCATCTCTGGCTCACAGCCGTGGCTCCATTGATTGCAATTCGAGCGTAACTCTGAGCAGTTAACATAAATTAACACCAGTCAGAAACTGAAACCAGTCTGTTCCTGGGAAACACAACCTGAGTCTAAAATAAACTTTCAGATTCATTCCAGTAATGCAGAAATTGAGTTTATTTATTTATTTTCAATTCCCATTTTACATAATGCCATTGTGTTATGTGTTTAGCGTAATGCTGACCACTGCACAACAAGTGGTTATGAATTATGCAGGACATGTACATAAACTACGACATTGGTGGGAAGGCTTAAAATAAAATCTTAATAAAGATGTTGAGTGAGGAATGGTTTTATGTTTGCTCCTGGGGTCTGTGCGCTTTGGGACCGTGGGGGTCTATATCGCACCATTTGTCATCGTGACAGGTCAATGGCGTCAAGTGCCAGCAAGTGTGACATTCCTCAATGCACTAGACCTATACACACACACACTGTTCTGACCCCGGCCACACATCTGGAAGGGAAGATGATATGGTATGTATACCCTCTTTACTAAGCGGATTACACCTCCCCAACCCCCTCTGGTTTATATCTAAGTTCAAAAGTTGTTGGGTCTGGGTGAGGGAGAATTTAAGCCTATTTGTATCTCTAATCAAAAATATAAGAGTTAAGAGTTTTAGAAGTCACAATCTGCAGACTCAACAAACGGTATTGTTTGCACAACTACCCTGATTACCTTATCTTTCATCTTTTGGAAAAAACAAAACAAAACAAAAAAAAAACAAAACAAAAAAAAACAAAATAAAAAAAAGGATAAACCATGAGGGGTGCTGTCAGTTATAGCACAAAACTAAGTGCTTAAATTCTCTAAAATCCCTGTTATGCATAACTCCCCCCCGCCCTGCCCCCATAATGCACCTCAATAACAAATTTCCACATCTCGCCAGAAGATGGCATCTAGAGAACTTCTGGTTTACTCAGGGTACATTTACACAACAACAATGTACTAAAACACTGAAAAGTTTTGCATTTTTTAAAAGTTTTGCGTACATTCAACATTATCAAAATTATCCCCATTCACAAGGATCCCTGAAAACGACTAAAAACACTGTATTATTCATGCCAGGCCAGTAGTTGGAGATGTCACTTTGTAAAAAAAAAAAAAAAATTAATAAATAAAAAAAAATACACTACATATTTGCACACAAACCTACGGAACCCCACACATGACATGCAGAAAAAAAGTACAGATTGTGCGCACGATTTACTAATTTATTCCCTCGGTTTACAAAATTGTGTGCATGATTTACTAATTTGTTCCCTCGTTTTAAGTAAATTGTGCGCTCGATACAATAATTTGTTCTCTCATTTTAAGTAAATCATGCACACGGAATAATAGTTTGTTCTACTTCCTGTCTGCATTATGTAATGTTATGTTATGTTATGTTATGTTATGTTATGTTATGTTATGTTATGTTATGTTATGTTATGTTATGTTATGTTATGGAGAGAGAGAAACTTTAATTGGGTTTTATTTTGAGTTGGGAATGAGTTATAGAGACATTCTCAAAAGCCTTGACAATGTGGACAGGAAGTAGAACAAATATTTATTTAGATTTACTTAAAATGAGGAAACAAATTATGCATGTAATATTATGCGCATGATGTCACCGTTTGCGCAGATTTGCAAAGTTGCACAAACGATGCCCACAAGTCTATGGTATAGCAAAAAAACAAAAAAAAAAAAAACAAAAAAAAAAAAACAGTAGTATTGATAATAATCAATAATTGCATCATGTAATATAGTTCATTAATCTTAATTAGGTGATACTGAAGGCCTGATATTATTCAAATGATGTAAGGCAACAGATGTGTTTATTTCAGCTATTTTACAAAGGCTTTGAATATGGCTCATCCAGTCAGTTTGTACAGCTTGAACTACCTGCTTTATATGATTTCACATGGAGGAAATGAGAATGTTGAAGGTTGTGAGGAGGACGCATCCATAGCTTTTCCCCCTGCACCATTCAGCCTTGTCATGGTAGCATTAACGCTTATTTAGGTGAGTGCTGTGATGAAAATTCCACATGTGCCACATCAGACAGTGATTTGAGATCCCATCACGTTATGTGAATGCATGAAGAGCTGGCATCACATAAAAAATAAATAAGTAAATAAAATCTTAAGAACAACAAATCCATTTACACTTATTTCAACTTTAACCTCAGATGGAGTTCAATGTTAGATTTATTAATAAGTAAAAGGCATAATTTCTTCACGCTCCTTCCACCAACATTTTTTTTTTGAACTTACTATTATTGTTTGAATGATAAAAAAATCAATCCATAATGAACTGCAAAACAAGTTTTGACATAGCCTCAAGAAAATTCTTCAAATTAACCACATCAAAGAAATACTTTTCTCTGAAAAGGCTGTTGCATTAAAACCCATTACACAAAGAACGATCAAGAGCAGGCGCACATGATGACAGTGAACTTTAAATCACAAGTGCCCATTGTTTCATTCTGAAATTGATTTATTTTATGTTCTTTTGGTATTCATTTTTACTTCTCTGTTATGAATTGATTGGTTGTCTCACCTGGCATAAAAGGGTGATAATGGAAAAAAAAAATCATTAATAGACTTCTTCTGGGAATACAAAGGGGGGATACTTGTTAACATTATGAGGTATTGATCAGCTCAACTGGATCCCATGGCCACCCAAGCCTGGCCATTTTTCACATAGACATGAGAAACTGTAATGTCCTTTCTTAGTGTCCTTTCCTTTTTATCAACACTTCAACTGACCGATGTTGAGAGATAGAGAAAGGATCTACAATTTTCCCATTGCTGTCTTTTGATGCCAGGCATGACACAAATCTGACAACAGTGGGGTCAAATCCAAAAAAAAAGAATAAGCGACTTCCACTCAGCTGAACCATCAAAACTAATTACTTGGGTTATGTATCATCTTGCCTTTTAATGGGGTCTGAACAGCCAAAGCAAGAGGGGTGACCTTGTTTCAAGGGGGAATTTCATTCAATCATTCAATCAGGCTTGGGTTGCATGTGTCTGGACTGGGCTCATCCCAAAACTGAGAATCTCTGGGTCAGGCCAGGCCAACGCTTTCATCTGTCTATGATGGCGTCTGGCGTTGGAGTCTCTGGAAATGCACCCCAAGCATGGCTGTTGGACCAATCCATCACCAGCACTGCATCCAATTGCTGTGTCCTGTCTATTAATACACTTTTGATGATGATGATGGACGATGTTTCAATGGATTGGGTGGACAGAACCAAGCCAATATGCCCATTTCAAGGCACGATTGCTTATTCCATTTGTCATGAAAGGTCTGGCATTGGTGCAGAAAGCAAGTATGCATCGGTGTCTTAGATCGTAATCTTTTCATGGTGGGGCATTTCAGCAGTATGAACCATGGATGATCTATGCCTTTGGTTTCGTTAATGCCTTTCACATGGACCCAAGTCCCAATAATTTGTTTGTTATACAAGTACATCCATCAAACCCCATGAAAATCCAACTGCCACTTACTGCTCAGTTCAAAGTCACAGAGAGAGATGAAAAAAAATGAAAAATTTGGAATTTGCTATGGCATGCATCCATGGCCATGTAGAGGACAACAATATGTGTTCTAGTTTCGAACAGGCGCATTCATTTCCCAGTGGCTTGATGCCACAGTTCTGTGTTGGTTTAGCTACGCATCTCCCATGCTGCTCAGATTTGCTCAACGGGCTCTTGGATGTAACGAGCCACGGCAAGCTGAGCACACATTCGATGTTCCCTCACCCCCTTCCAATTTGAAGATAATTACAGGCAATTAAACAAACGCTTTCCCTGCTAGGTTGAAGCCCCAGTGTGGGCACATTCCAGTGTGAATCCTTTATAGGCCCTCACAATGTGGTCAAAGGTGCCCGCAAGGGAACAATGGGAAGGGGCTGTGTTATTTAAGAGACTAGGCAGTGCTTGAATGTGGATGAGCTAAAGAAAAAGAGAACTTGAGAGGGGTCCACTTCAGACAAGAGGATCCAAAGAGTGGAAACTTGGCCCATTTTCCTTGTGAAACAGGAAAGAACTGGAGAGTAATTAACCAAGGGTTTCAACTGAGCAGTCATCAAGGTGATACTACACAGCACGTTTCTAAGCTTTCAAACACCTACATCGACCACACATAGCTGTAGATTTGTAAGCGTCAGCAGTGCAAATAGGAAAGCGACCTTGAGTACAACTGGTGCTTGTTTTCAGAGGATAAGTACGTTGCATACTTGCGTATCAAATGAAGACTCCATGCTTATGTCAAACTGCATCATAAATTTTCCATTCTATCGCTTCTGTTTACAGACAGTAACTGTCCTTGAACTGTTGCAGGTTAAGAAACTAATTTGTTGGCTGATTTTGCAATGGTCAGGGTGGTCAGCGGCCTTGACCCTTGATTGTGGCTGGGCTGAATTTAAATTCTTTGCCAGACACAGAGGATCTGGGCTGTTTCTCTTTGAAGGACATCCAGTGACAGCAAGCACAGTCCCTTGGCAGCCCTGTCAGAGCATTGCAGCAGAACTAGACAGACAAAGAGCTGTGTGTATGAGGTGCATTTGAGAGTCTGTGCCAGACGGGGATATTTTGCCCTTCTACAGGAAGCATAGGAACCCCCATTCCCACTGGGTGAAGTTCTAACTTTTAACTTCCTGTTGACCACCATTTACCATTAATGACATTACTGAGATAGTAATTGATATGTCCCTTTTATGCAAATATATACCAAGGGTATTTAGCTGCTAGATATTGAATAGGCAAGAAAGAATTACTCTTTAGCAGAATTTAAATGGCACCTGTTATGCACAATTCACTTTTACATGTTGTTTGAACATAAATGTATGTTGGCAGTGTGTGTACACAACCACCCTATAATGATAAAAATCCACCTGCTCCTTTTTTAATCACCATAAATCATTAATCAAGCAGTGACTTCACATTTTACAAGCCCCGCCCTCGACTGTTGATGGACACTGCTGTATTAGCAGAGACCCCGTCCTGAGTGAGCCGAACACAATCCGCTATGTTTATCTTCACGCTAGAGCATTCAAGTAAGAAATATCTTTTTATTAGAGCTACAGAAATTATTCAAAAGCAGTGAGTGATTTTCGGCTTTTATTCAGTTTGGCTCATATTAACAGCGTAGACAGCAGTATATTATGCTGCTGTCACTTAATTCACAGATCTAATATAAACATGCGATTTCTTTCCCAGCTGTTTCCCTTCACAAACATAACCAACGGTGTTTTTGTAACTTATGTGTGTTTTTAACATAAACTTGTGTGCATTTGACAGTTTAAGTGCAATAAGACATGAAAGAGAACATGAAAGAAAGCCGTCTGACAGGCGCTTTCTGTGCGCATACTTCGGATGTGTCCTCAGAAAACCATATATCAGAATTTAAACTGATATGGTTTAAAACACATGATTTCAGCATGACAGACTGTTGGAGGTCTATAGTGGAACGAGCTGTAAAGGCACAGCCCTATTCTGGAAAAAGGGGCAGGGAGCAGCAGCTCATTTGCACTTAAAGAGACATGCATGAAAACAGCGAGTTTCTACTTCCATTCAAAATAGACATTTTCAAAATGATGTAATAAATGATCTGTGGGGTATTTTGAGCTGAAACTTAACAGACACATTCTGGGGACACCTGAGAATTACAGTGGGGCAAAAAAGTATTTAGTCAGCTACCAATTGTGCAAGTTCTCCCACTTAAAAAGATGAGAGAGGCCTGTAATTTTCATCATAGGTATACCTCAACTATGAGAGACAAAATGAGAAAAAAAAAATCCAGAAAATCACATTGTAGGATTTTTAAAGAATTTATTTGTAAATTCCTCGGTAAAATAAGTATTTGATCACCTACAAACAAGCAAGATTTCTGGCTCTCACAGACCTGTAACTTCTTCTTTAAGAGGCTCCTCTGTCCTCCACTCGTTACCTGTATTAATGACATCTGTTTGAACTGTTTGATCAGTATAAAAGACACCTGTCCAACAACCTCAAACAGTCCAACTCCAAACTCCACCATGGCCAAGACCAAAGAGCTGTTAAAGGACACCAGAAACAAAATTGTAGACCTGCACCAGGTTGGGAAGACTGAATCTGCAATAGGTAAGCAGCTTGGTGTGAAGAAATCAACTGTGGGAGCAATTATTAGAAAATGGAAGACATACAAGACCACTGATAAACTCCCTCGATCTGGGGCTCCACGCAAGATCTCACCCCGTGGGGTCAAAATGATCACAAGAACTGTGAGCAAAAATCCCAGAACCACACGGGGGGACCTAGTGAATGACCTGCAGAGAGCTGGGACCAAAGTAACAAAGGCTACCATCAGTAACACACTGCGCCGCCAGGGACTCAAATCCTGCAGTGCCAGACGTGTCCCCCTGCTTAAGCCAGTACATGTCCGGGCCCGACTGAAGTTTGCTAGAGAGCATTTGGATGATCCAGAAGAGGATTGGGAGAATGATGAAACCAAAATAGAACTTTCTGGTAAAAACTCAACTTGTCGTGTTTGGAGGAGAAAGAATGCTGAGTTGCATCCAAAGAACACCATACCTACTGTGAAGCATGGGGGTGGAAACATTATGCTTTGGGGCTGTTTTTCTGCAAAGGGACCAGGACGACTGATCCGTGTAAACGAAAGAATGAATGGGGCCATGTATCGTGAGATTTTGAGTGAAAACCTCCTTCCATCAGCAAGGGCATTGAAGATGAAACGTGGCTGGGTCTTTCAGCATGACAATGATCCCAAACACACCGCCCAGGCAACGAAGGAGTGGCTTCGTAGGAAGCATTTCAAGGTCCTGGAGTGGCCTAGCCAGTCTCCAGATCTCAACCCCATCGAAAATATTTGGAGGGAGTTGAAATTCCGTGTTGCCCAGCGACAGCCCCAATACATTACTGCTCTAGAGGAGATCTGTATGGAGGAATGGGCCAAAATACCAGCCACAGTGTGTGAAAACCTTGTGAAGACTTACAGAAAACATTTGACCTCTGTCATTGCCAACAAAGGGTATATAACAAAGTATTGAGATGAAATTTTGTTATTGACCAAATACTTATTTTCCACCATAATTTGCAAATAAATTCTTTAAAAATCCTACAATGTGATTTTCTGGATTTTTTTTCTCATTTTGTCTCTCACAGTTGAGGTATACCTATGATGAAAATTACAGGCCTCTCTCATCTTTTTAAGTGGGAGAACTTGCACAATTGGTGGCTGACTAAATACTTTTTTGCCCCACTGTATATTACATTTTATAAAAAGGGGCATAATAGGTGCCCTTTAAAAGATGAATACATGACTTCAGAAGAAAATACAGGACATTTTTGTTCACCTGTTTCAACCAAACAAAGCCCTCCTTTTCCGATATATACATGAACAACATGATTTGATGAATTTGTTCTCTTGGACATTGAGTAATATTCTTCCTGAAAGTTAAAAGAGATTCCACAGGATGTCCAGGGATGTGTACGCTGCTTATCATTTACTTTCAGACCAGATCAGACAAGGGAAGAGTAGTGTGAAGCGGACATGGTGAGCGTGTCCGTAGCTTCCTGTTCCCTCCTAACCCTCCAACATTGCCCTCTGTGAGGCATCGGTGTGCAGAATCAAGCAGGAGTCCTCCCTCAGGGACCACCACACCCGTCTAAAAGGGGGTTTTGCTTGAGTGAAGCATTATAATGGCTCAAGGAAACAGTGCTTTTCTAAAAAACTTTCAGGGCTGTCAAACGGTGAAGATTAATGCTCGAGCGGTATCCCTCTTGGGGAATTAACTCTCCGTTCTCTCCCCCTTTTCTCTTTTTCTGCTCCCACACTCGGTAAACTTACAAGAACATCTTTCTGTCTCTCTTTCTCTCGTTCGTCTTGTTCAAAGTTTATTTCCTTTTCTAAACATATGCATGTTAAAACATTTAATCCAACTTCAAAAGGTGCCACTCAATAGGCACATCTGACAGCCAGGCTCAGATCAGCTGAAGTGGGACTCAGTGTGTCCTCAATCTGTTCTTGGGGAAAACCCAGTGAGGAGCAGATATTTTGATTGATCCGTGGCCATCGAACGCTTCTAAGAAGAGCAATCTTCTCACTGACAGAGGAAGATCACACAAAGAGGCTTTCTCACTGTACTTATTTACTTGCTTGACAGCTGGATCTCAGATGGCCAAAGAAAAGGTCATATTAGAGTTGTTAGAGATGAAGAATAAGGATTTGATGTTAAAAAACACTCCTTTCTTGGAATAAAGATTTCACAGAAAACAGAACTCTCTTGTTTAACCAAATTTAAGGAAAGCTGTGGTGGAGACTGACTGATTTCTTTGACATCCCAGAGCTGTAGAGAAGATATGGACTGTCTTTACTCATCTTGTCAGAGTTTCTCAAAATCCCTCTAGGTCAGAGCTTTATTCTGTAATGGAATGATATTTCTCCAGTGGGGATGGACATTTGAATTGATAAATACACATATGCACAAGGCAGAACTAGAGGACAGATTTGTGAAATATCTTTTAAAACTATATTAAAAGTAAGAGTTACCCAGAGAAATTGCTGGAAACATGTACATTGTTTTTAAAGATGTTGGATAGTGTCTAGTACAGTTTCAAATCATGAACTAGCATTTTAAAGGGATATATTTCATCCAAAAAATTTGTCATTAATTACTCACCCTTATGTCATTCCAAACCTGACCTTCCTTCATCTTCAGAACACAAATTAAGATTTTTGATGAAATCTGAGAGCTTTCTGACTCTAGACAGCAACACAACTGACACGTTCAAGGCCCAGAAACATAGTAAGGACATTGTTAAAATAGTCCATGTGACATCAGTGGTTCAATCGTAATTTTATGAAGCTATAAAAATACTATTTGCGTGCAAAGAAAACAATCATGTCGACTTTATTCCACAATTTCTTCTCTTCCGTATTAGTCTTCGACGCACATTTACGAGAGTAACACAATGCAGGCATGATGCTGCTGACGGAGGAGCCTGTGTTCAGATGGCATTTCAATCATTATTTTTGTTTTCTTGGTGCACAAGAAAAGTATTCGTGTAGCTTCATAAAAGTAAGATTGAACCACTGATGTTGCATTGACTATTTTAACTATGTTCTTACTACCTTTCTGGACCTTGAACGTGTCAGTTGCATTGCTGTCCATGGGAGGGTCAGAAAGCTCTCAAATTTCATAAAAAAAATATCTTAATTTGTGTTCTGAAGATGATTGAAGGTCTTACGGGTTTGTAACAAAATGAGGGTTAGTAATTAATGACAGAATTTTCATTTTTGAGTGAGCTATCCCTTTGAGATTGAACTGTATAAACATAATGCTGCGGAACTAATGTTGGTGTCACTGACCATTCAATGTCATCGTTTTTTCCGTGAGTTACATTTAAGTTATGTGCTAGTATGCCTAATGTGAACCTCATGGTTCCGCCATAAACAGGCAAAAATATTTTCCCAATAGACCGCCCCCTGCAGGTGCCACGGGTGGATTTGGCCGCAATGTCTCAAGACACACTGATTACTATGACATTTATATCATAGCTCAGCGAAATCATACTGGGCTGTATTCTATGACTTCAGCAATATGTAATAATTTGTAGGCAGTGACCCAATGACTGAACGACATGTGTGAGGTACTAATCTTCCAATCACAGGAAGTGGAAGCAATCTGATGTGAGGGAATGAATACCTTCATTATGAATCGCGCAAGAGAGCCAGAATCTATACTTTGGTTTGATTTAATGCATGTCAGATTCACTTTAAGCGAAGAAAGCTGCCGAGATCTGGATTGTTCTTTGGGTGTATCTGAAAACTGGCAGTCTATTGCAAATGTAGATACATGTGTCTAGCAGACGTTTTTGTAAAGGGCAACGATCACATAATGGCCAAGGTCTGTTCTGCATGCCCAGATAATCAGCATTAAAAATAGCTCAATCAAAGTATGAAGCATCTCCTTTGGAGCTGGCATCCTACGAAACCTTTTCAACACGATCTCTTTCCCTCCACCTCCTTGTTCTAAAAACAAAATGGGTGGCATTCCTCGCACACCACTAGCACATATGGCCAGTTTTCCTCGTTTTCTCCTTAATCAAAGTCAGTGGAGGAGCAGTCTGAAGCGATTATTCTTGCTTGGTTTCTCTCGGTGGATTTGGTCTTGAGGTTAAGCAGGCTTTTTGTGGAGTTGATCACCAATGTGACCCCCGATGACACAGCTTCTGTCTGACGGGGCTCTTGAGGTCAAGCAGAGCCTTGTGATTGCAGGATCTTTAAGGGGCCAGAGAGGTCAAGTCCATTTCCAAGAGGGTCAATGTTTCTTCTGCAGGTGGACAAGAATAATGATGTGTCATTTTTTGTTATAGGACACTACACTAAACCATTTATGTGAAATAGCACATCTTCCTGGGTCATTTTTGGCCTTCTTGGCCTTCCTTTCTTTGGAATATAGGAGTCACAACCAAAATTGCCATCTTATAGCTATAAACAAGCAACCAAACCATTTGGTTGTAATTATTTTTGACTATATATATAGTCTACTAAATAGCTGAGTAATGGTTGAATTTACCTGCAGTACACACTATAGAAATGGTCGATGATTGTTCAAGGGGAACAAGTGGAACAATGAATTCAAAAGAAAACACTGCATTATTAATGGCATATCGCTGCCAAAAATTAAAATTCTGTCACCTTTTACAAATCTGCATGACTTTCTTTATTCTGTGGACTACAAAACAAGATAATTTAATGAATATACAGTTAGGTGAATTTAGTACAATGAATTTAGTACAATGACAGTCCTTAAATAAAAATTGATCATAATTAACTTTTAAAATAACTTTGAACAAACAAGGGAACATTTGTTCATAACTTTGAGAGAACTTTGTCAGAATTCTAGTTAAAGTTCTGAGAAGATTTCATGTAGCTGAGAACTAATTACAAATGTAAATGGCAAATTACATTCAATATCTTAATTTTTGCAATGAGATTAAATGGAGAGCAAATAGAGATCTCAGTGATATCTAATACTGGTAAATTGTCAAAAATACTGCCAAAATTACTATAAAAATCTTCAAAAACAAAATTAAGCTGTGCAATCCACATTATATTTAATTATTAAATTTAGCAGAAAATTATACATTATATAATTATAAAAGACATGCTTGGTTTTCATGAAATGCATGCAATATGAAAAAAAAATATGAATATGAACTTTCCATATGAACTTTATTGTAAAACATTTAAAATTAAGACATTAAAAACTGCAATACAATACCAAATGTGTGTTGTGCACTAAAACAATATAGATATTTTTGTTTAAATGCAAATATATTGACAATAACTTCAACTATTACTTTACTTTACTTTACTGGATTCACCCAGTCTTAAAAATGGTGACATTTTGTTGGCATGGACACAAAAATCATCATCTTTTTTTGATATATTTAATCTATTCCAGACACTTAAATGGTTTAACTTAATTTAACTTTTAATAAATCACAAAAAGTATAATAAATCAATGCTGATATCAAAGCTTATTCTTCTTCCTGTGCAAACCAACCTAAAACATGCATTTACGCCACCTTCTGGCCTGGAGTTTAAAACATTAGCCATTGTACAGTGTCCTCCACTATTTTATTTTTAAATTGCTTCAGATTCTGATCATTATTTTTGTATTTTTTTTGGAATTTTAGTTGCAAAATTACCTTTTCTTACACACCCCAATATCACTGACTTTTCCTTTCTTCCACTTGTAACATTTCTATTCCAAACAAATCAATATCAGCATGTTAAAGGTGAAGGTAATTATGATGCAGTTTTCTTTCAACTAATACACATAGAACATCATTAGAAGTAAACTCTTTTTTTCCCTACCAGTTTTAATGATTATTGCTGTTCTAGTTCTGCTATGCTTCTCTCCTGACAGCTCACTGTGTTAACAAAGGCTGATTTCCTGATACTTGATTAAATAATAATATCCCTCATATTAAATTATCCAGAAGCCTCAACAGCAGCAGGCGAGTATGGAAGGCCTCCAAAACAAGCATTGAGAGATGACTGGGAGAGTGTGAACATTTCAAATGGTTCACCACAGGAGCTGCGGTTCATTAGTCGTTCCCACACTTAATTGTATATGTTCTGTCATGCATTCTGTTCTTTTTTTCAACAGCATCCTCCAATTCAACTGTATTATAAAAATACTCTGCCCTAATTCCCTCTACCAAAGGGGTTACGCCAACTAAAATTGAAGTAATGCTTTATTTGCTCGTTATATTACTTTATTATTATTATTATTAAAATTTGGTTATTATGTCAGTGACTCTGAATGGATGCTGTTAGTTTTTTTTTTTTTGTTAACTTTTTATTAAATTTTCTTCTGGGAACAGTAATAAAAAAAACAAAAAAGCAACTGTGCAAATTTAGAACCCACCCCCTGGTAGACTTTAAAAAATAATAATAATAAAAATAAAATAAATTAATTAATTAAAATAAAATGAATAAATAAATAAATGAAATAAATAAATAATAATAATAATAATAATAAAGAAATTAATATTAATATATAAATAAATAAAATAATTTTTACAAAGATTTTAGAAAAGATGACACATTAAAAGCTGAATGCCATAAATTTACAGTTTTCACATTAGATCCATGTATACGAAAAGTTGAGAGTTCCATCGAGATAATGACCAACCAATACACAGTCCAGGTTTGTATGTCCATTGAAGACAAAAAAATGGCGCGATGTCAAACATACCTCAGTACCCAACAAATATGATAGGTCCTGTGAGTCCAAAAAGGTGAGAGAGAGGGGCACTCCCAAAAAAAAATGTGGATCCAAAAACGTGCCTAAAGATCCTTGCAAACAGAGATTACACTTAGGAGAAGATGACAGATTCATATAAAAATGTTTGATTGGAGTCAAGTAAACCCCATGCAGCAATTTCCAATGAATCATTTGGTGATTAGGGTTTTTAGAAGACAATTTAAACATACCCCATACCTGATCCGAAAATAAAACATGCACATCCTCTTTAAGATCCTTAGCCCAAACAGTTGTAATCGATAAAGGTTTGTATGAATGCTCAAGAAGAAAGAGATAGATGACTGAAGCAGAGGAGAGAGATTCCTCAGAAGGAAGGATTAGTTTGCGCAAAGGGTGAACAGGCAGTTGAGAGGCACCCAAGGCACCCCATACGCCTGTAGAGCTGATCTAATGCGCAAATACATAAAAAAAGGAGGTGCCTGTCAGATTATATTGAGTTTTGAGATTCTGGAAGGATTTTAAACCACTATCATCATAGATATCTCCCAGAGTGTTTACTTTATTATGAGTCCATTGCGGACAATGAAATGGAGTATTGCCTGACAAAAGATTATTATTGTGGAAAATAGGTGAATGCCTATGCCATATTGTAACTAATTGTGAACGTCTTTCAACATCCCTCCATGTGGAGAGGAGGTGGGTTACAATGGGACCAAACCGATATTTACACTGCCTAAGCGGAACCCCCAAAATAACAAGATGGTTCAATTTATACGGATAAACAATAGATTCCACAATTGCTCTCCAAGACACAGAAGCGTCAGGATCAAACCAAATTGATAAAGGGTGGAGGGAAAAGGCTTGAGCATACAGTCTAAAATTGGGGAAAGAAAGACCTCTATGTAATCTACATCATTGTAAGGTAGTCAGTTTAATACGAGGACGTTTCCCATCCCATATATACCGTGAGACACATGCATCAAGTTTGTTCCAGTAGACAACCAGTGGAGCGAGAGGAATCATGGAAGAAAAGAAATTAATACGCGGGAGAACATTCATTTTAATCACCAATATACGAGCCTGAAAAGAAGTAGGAAGACGAGACCAATTTTCCAAATCTAAGGATACTTTGGCTAGAATACTATTATAGTTTTTTTGAGAGGATTTCCTGCAGGGAAGGAAAAACATCTATCCCCAAGTACTTAAAGATTTGAACTAATGGAATAGATATAGAAAGGGACATGGAATCAATTTTAGAATTGAGGGGAAGTAGACATGACTTACTCCAATTAATTTTAAACCCAGAGAGAGATCCAAAATGCTCAAATAAATTCAACACATGAGGAATAGAATGTGACGGCTTGTGGAAAAACAATAAGATATCGTCAGCAAACAAAGAAATATGATGATGAGTATTCCGTATAATTATGGGAGAAATAGTTTCAGATTATCGGACCGCTTGAGCTAAGGGTTCCAAGGATAGGGCAAATAACAGAGGAGAAAGCGGGCAACCCTGACAAGTACCTCGATGTGAAGAATGGGTTAGAGCGAACAGCACCTGTGAGAACAGTGGCTGCTGGATTAGTGTACAGAACTTTTATCATATTTATGAAACTTGATCCTAGACCCAGATGCTGTAGAACTGCCCATAAATAGTTCCATTCTAGCTGGTCAAAAGCTTTTATCTAATCTAAAGATAATACTGCGCAAGGGGAGGATGAACTATTTGTTGAATTAATAATATATATATAACCTGCGTAAGTTATCTGAAGCTGAGAGAGATTTAATGAATCCTGTTTGGTCATGATGAACTAACCTGTTCATAAATGTCTCTAGACGACGAGATAGTATTTTAGCATATAATTTAACATCAGTCCCTATCAAAGAAAGTGGCCAGTAACTAGAACAGGAAGTCGGATCTTTATCTTTTTTTAACAAGAGAGAAATAACGTCTCGGTTACGTACGTAACACTCGTTCCCGTTCCAGAGACGTTATGTCGTGACGACATTAGGGGATTCACTTGGGAGCCCCAATCATCTCTGACTTTAAGAGAAAACGCCAATGAATATTGGCTAGTGGATTTTGCATACCTGAGCCACTCCCCGTGCACACGGGTATAAATAGGCGACAGGTGCATCCACTCATCAGGTTTTACGCTGAGGAGCCGAGAACGTGTCCCTGGCACCCAGCGATGGTTTCAAGATTGTGGCATGGGGACATAACGTCTCCGTTCCCTCCATCAGGGAACGAGGGTTACGTACGTAACCGAGACGTTCGCTATCTGTCGGTCACTACAAGTTATGTCGTGACGACATTAGGGGTCTATGGAAAGCGCCACAACCTGAACCCCATCACAACTTTATGGCAACCTTATTGACAAGCAAGCACGTGACAGACAAATGCCATACAAGGGTCGCAACCTTCCCATCGTCCCAGTGAAAATTCGCTGACCTTGGTACCCGCAGGGACCACTGAGTACATCGCTGCTGGAGATAGCCAAGCCGCTGTTCCTTTCCCACAGAAATCGGAAGGGATTTCGACCTTCAATGAAAGATTGCTTTCTTATTTGTTCTTACAGCTTGGCAGTAACGACAGGGAAGCGAGCCTTCCGGAGAAGGGTGCTACGGAGGCCACATCCTGCCCGAAGGGAGGTAACATGTGGAGACACTGATATGGACTGACCCAGGCCTGGGGCAGTACTACAAACGGAATTGGACTCTGAGGCAGGTCCTACCTAGGAGTTGGAAGGAGAGCTGTCAGCAGAGCCTGACAGAGTGTTCTGTTAAGGGGAAGACACGGGTTTACCGTGAGGGAAACCTTACCATGGAAGAATACATATATGGGATTACCCAAAGGGAATCGAGCCATATGGACACCTAGTCCAGTACAGGGGCTGACCGGAGACTCGGGCGAGCTAACACCAGTACTGGGCCTGGCGTCAGACTGCTCCACCCAGTTTGATTGCCAGGGGTGCTGGAGGAACTCCACCAGGGTTCGCCATCCGGGGAACTTACTGGAGGAGGAAAAAGGCGCTCGCATCCCTTCGTGAGGAGGAATGGCGCAGCAAGTGTGACACCGGCCAGCTCTTCCCGCCACTTACCTGTTACCCAGCACACGGGAAGAAACTGGCTCGACGCGGAGATTGTAAAATCTCGCGAAGGTGTTTGGTGTCGCCCAGCCCGCAGCTCTAAAGATGTCTGCCAGAGAAGCGCCGTGCACCAACGCATAGGAGGAGGCAAAACTCCGTGTGGAGTGAGCCCTCACCCCTAGTGGGCATGGCTCGCCTTGAGATTGGTATGCCAAGGCGACGGCATCCACTATTCAGTGGGCCAACCTCTGCTTGGAGACAGCCTTCCCTTTCTGCTGACCTCTGTGGCAGACAAAGAGCTGCTCAAACCTTCTAAAGCTTTGGGTGTGGTCCACGTATATGCGCAGCGCTCTTACGGGACACAGCAACGCCAAGGCTGGGTCTGCCTCCTCCGAGGGCAGTGCTTGCAGGTTCACCACCTGATCACGGAAGGGCGTGGTGGGAACCTTGGGCACGTATCCAGGCCGGGGTTTCAGGACAACGTGAGAGTAGTCCGGCCTGAATACAAGGCACTCTTCGCTCACCAAAAATGCTTGGAGGTCCCAGACCCTCTTGATGGAAGTGAGCACGGTCAGGAGCGCTGTCTTAGCAGACAGGAACTTCAGCTCAACTGAGTCCAACGGCTCAAAAGGACCCCTCTGAAGTCCAGCCAGGACGATAGAGAGATCCCAGGAGGGCACCAGGGGTGGCCTAGGAGGATTTAAACTTCTGGCACCCCTCAGGAACCTCATGATGTGATCGTGCTTTCCCAGGGACCAGCCATCCAGTGCATCGTGATGGGCCGCGATAGCAGCCACAAACACTTTCAAGGTGGAGGGTGATAGCCTACGCTCCAACCTTTCTGCAGGAAGAAAGCACTCCTCCAATCGTGCACCTTCGGGGGTCTTCTCGGCGAGAAGAAACACCAGATCGCGAACAGAATCAACTCCAAGGCAAGAGCTCGCCTCGTAGAGAGGGCTCTGGCCTGAGTGAAAGTGTCTTCCACCGCCAGTGGACAAACACTCAAGTCTGCCATGTCTCATCTAGGAAGCACACATGGAGGTTCCAAGATCTGGACATGGGTACCACAGGTTGCCACAGGTCCTTCCTCAGAGGGATGCGCCAGGAGGGGCTGTCACGAGGAGCATTAGTTCTGAAAACCAGGTCTGGGTGGGCCAAACGGCGCAACCGTCAGGACCTGTTCCTCGTCCTCGATGACCTTGCACAGTGTCTGTGCGAGCAGGCTCACTGGGGAAAATGCATACTTGCGTAGAGCCCGAGGCAAAGCTGAGTGCCAGTGGGGGCCTTGGTCAGGGAGAAATACAGCTGGCAGAGGGAGGACTCGCGGGAAGCAAACAGGTCTACCTCAGCTTCCCCGAATCGACTCCAGATCAACCGGATCGTCTCGGGATGGAGTCACCATTCTCCGGGGAACGTGAGCTGTCGTGAGAGTACATCGGCTGCACGATTGAGCTCCCCCAAGATGTGTACAGCGCGCAGAGACTTGCGCTGCATCAGACTTCAGAGGAGGAGATGGCGGGCGAGTTTTGACATGCGACGTAATCGTAGACAACCCTGCCAGTTGACTTACGAGACAGCCGCAGTGTTGTCCATGCGGAGCAACACGTGCTAGCCAAGCAGCAGACCGCGGCCAGACCGCTGCAAGGCTAGTAGCACTGCCAGCAACTCGAGGCAGTTGATGTGCCAAAGCAGTCGAGGCCCTGTCCAGAACCCAGAGGCTGCCTGCCCGTTGCATGTAGCGCACCAGCCCGCACTGGAGGCATCCGGTTTGGCCAGCAGCACTGCAAGCTTTGGCCGCGAAACCGGCCATCAGCTTACAGGCTTTGGACGGGAGATGAGGACGATTCCTCCAAGTGGCGGCGTTTTGCGGGCACAGGTGCACCGCAACCGCACTCTCCACCTGGGGAATGTCAACGTACCCCCTAGCCGCCCCACCATCGAGGGTAGTGAGGATGGGGGAGGCAGACGAGCAGCTTCCGGCCGAAAAAAGGGGCCATCCACAAGCTCATCAGTTCCTCATGCACCTCCGGGAAGAAAGGAAGCGGGGCAAGACGTGGTCGTGAGCCATGGCCTGTGCCGAGGAACCAATCATCTCGCCGCGAGGGCTCAGGACTGGGAGGTGTACACGCCTCCAGCCCGATGCTCGTGGCGGCCCGGGAAAGCACGGCCGTCAACTCTGGCGACACCCGAGGGGGGCAGCCCCGCCGAATCTTCATCCTCAGAGGACAATTGCCCATCCCCCATTGCTGCTATCGACATCTTATCCTCTATCGGCGCGCCGAATGAAACGCTGTGCGCGCCACTAGACGGCACAGCAGAATCACCGGGGAGCCGCACAGAACAGCTGCTGCGAGAGGAGTGAAAGGTCCGTGGGGACTGGCCCGACGGAAAGGCTCTCACTGTAACCCTCAGATCGCCCAGAGCACTAGCCGATGGTTCTCTGCTCGTGGCAGAGAAGCCAGCACGGGTAGTGACAGAAGGAGCCCCTCCCATCCCAGTGAGGAGAGAGAGGCGCGCTCGCAGTGCCGCCATGGTTACACGCTCAAAACGAACGCATAAACCATCCACGAACGCAGCTTCAGCGCACTGGATGCCCAGACACTGACGACAACGATCGTGGCTGTCGAGGGAGGATAGGAAACGACCGCAACCAAGAAGACACGGCCGGAACGGTGTCTTTAAAAAGACGCGAACCGACCGTGATTTGCTCCTTTAGGAAATCTGCTCTTTTAGTTGAAGTGCCCAGGGGAATCGCTGCAGACAGGGACACCGCTGTTCACACTGTGACGCCAACCAGAACAGCTTCCAGACAGATGATGAATGTTGGAGATCAACACGTTCATCCACTCGGCTCCGAAGCAAAAATCTGATTAGTGGATTGACCTGTCACCTATTCTATTTGGCTCAGGTATGCAAAATCCACTAGCCAATATTCATTGGCGTTTTCTCTTAAAGTCAGAGATGATTGGGGCTCCCGAGTGAATCCCCTAATGTCGTCACGACATAACTCGTAGTGACCGACAGATAGGGAACAGCTATATTAATAGATGGGTGAAATGAGACTTGAGTAACTGAAAAAAATATCATATCTAACATGAGGGGGCCTATATCTGACCAAAAAGTAGTATCCAATTTGATTGGAATACCATCTATGCCTGGGGGATTTCCCCTTGCTCATAGATCGGATTGCTGACTCCAGCTCCTGAAGAGTGATCGGTTCAGCCAGGTATTCCGAATCCGAATCTGACAGCCTAGGCAAATCAAGGTTGGACAGAAAAGATGGAAAAGAGTCAGGGTCACCATCCGCAGAAGAAGTATAGAGGTTAGAGTAAAAAGATGCTGTTAGTTTTTAAGGAACTAATTAAGGTTATTTTCTGAAAGCCTCAAATCAAAAATTGCTTTAGAAATATGTAACTGTTTTAAAGTAATAAATCCCTGCTAGCATACAAAAAGCCTAAATTTTATTTTAATTAAAAAAATGATTGAATGGTTTTCCTATGACGTGGTCACATATGTTTTATACTTTGTCAATTTATTTTAACTTGTTTACAATTTCTGTTAGTCGAAACAATGGTTTGACATTTTTGCATGCTACCATATTTGCTGTTTGACTGATATTTTTCATAATTGTTTATATTTTGCCTATTAAATATCCTTGGGATGTTGACTTTTTAGTTTTCCAGTTTTTTTTAATTAGGTAACAGAAATATTCACTGGAGAAAAACGTGTAATGACTCCCGCGTGCTCTTTCGTAACCAGCAGCAATGTCTCCTTCATTTGGATCACACAAATAAAAACTGTTAGTCACAGTTTTAATTTATACTTTCACCTTGCCAAATTATGCAAACAGAGCAAATTATTTTTTAACAGGTACATCTGCTTTGATAGTTGAGCTGTGAATTTCATTGAGACTCTAAGGGATGGTGTGAATTCACTCACTCTCACCACACACACACACACAAACAAACACACAAATGTACTGTACTTTCAGAGGCAAATTCACTCGAATAATGGCAATCTGACAGCATAACCTCTGCTAGATAAGGAAAGTTCACATCCTGGTGCCTCATGTCTTTTTGAAGCCACAGTCTCCCTCACTTCCTGTTCCATGAGTGACACTACAGGTTAAAGAGCGTGTGATTACAGACAGCACAGTAACACTGTTTATCACCGCGTTAAATGATAAAAGGTCGTTTAAAGAAGCCTTTTCATACCCAAAAAAAGCTAGCTAACCTATATATATATATATATATATATATATATATATATATATATTTTTTTTTTTTTTTTCTCCTTGGATATGCAAACATTAAGGGAACATTCGGTTTCATCATTTTGCAAACATTATGGGAATGTTACTTTTGAAATTTCTCAGAGCATTCTAAAGCAAGTAGTAACATTTCGAAAATGTTGCATGAATGTCCAACAGGAAAAAAAAAAAAAAAAGTTCCATAAATTATACATAAATAATACTTTCGTGCTAACATTTTGAGATCTTATAAGGGAACTTCTGTTCATAACTTTGAGAGAACTTTCTGAGAGTTCTCATTTTCTGTTACTTGGGAACTAATTACAAATTAAAATGACAAATTACATTTACAGTTTTTTTCAACTGCTTACACATAAAATTTTCACTTGTCACACAATTTCTGAAAGCTGACACTCAAATATTAGAACCACACACCAAATCTGCAAAACTATACACTAATTATTGGCCTTTGACTCAGTTTTCAATTTCATTAAACACTTTTGCAAAACACAACAAACAATTCTCAATGAAACACACAAAAATCTAACAGGGATTAATATTATGGCAAAGGTGTTTGCTTCTGAGATGTGTTTGTGACATTTTGAATGCAGAGCTTCATTTTGCAAGAGATGTGAGGCATTTTGCATTTTGTGTGTGCAATTCTTGGATTTGTGTGTAAAGTTTTGAAAAAAAAAAAAAAAAAGAGGCAAAGTTTTGAAAATGTGTGTAAGCAGTTGAAAAAAAAAAAAACCCTGTAATTTTCTTAATTTTTGCAATGAGATTAAATGGTGAGCAAATGGAGATGTAAACAATATGTAATATTTGGTAAACTGTCAAAAATATTGTCAAAATTGCTATCAAATTCTTCAAAAAGAAAATGATCAGAACTGTGCAATCCACATTACATTTAATTATAAAATGTAATACAAAATTAAACATTATACACTACAAGTCAAAGGTTTTTGAACAGTAAGATTTTTAATGTTTTAAAAGAAGTCTCCAAGCCTACATTTAATAAAAAAAAATAAATAAAAAAAACGTAAAAATCTTACTGTTCAAAAAAAAAAAAACTTTTGACTGGTAGTGTATATAAATTATGTTCTTTGTTGTCATGAAAAGTATGCAATATGGAAAGAAAAAAAAAAAAAAAAAAAAAAAAATATATATATATATATATATATATATACACACACACATTCCATATGAATTTTACTGTAAAACATTTAAATTTAAAATTGTAAAATAATGCTATAATACTATAATACAATATGATACAAAAAGTGTATTGTACAATAAAAATACAGACTTTTTTATTTAAATGCACATATACTGACTATAATTTCAACTGAATATTTATCTTTATTGTACATTTTATATTTGGTTTAGTTTTGATTCATTTTATTTTTTAGTTTAGTTTAGTTTAGTTTAGTTTAGTTTGGTTTGGATTCACCCTGTCTTTACCTAGTCTTAAAAATGACATTTTCTTGGCATGGTCACAAAAATCCCCATCCTTTTTAATATCTTTAATCTATTCTAGACACTCAAATGCTTTTAAAGCATTCAGTTCTTGCAAAAGCCCTCATTGATTATACTGATTATACCTCTTAGAGATTTTAAACCAAAAACACAAAATCAAAGCAATGTATGGTCTCTAAAAGTTTCAGTGTTCAGATGAACATGTAGCAGCTGTCAGGAAGCCCTTTCATCTGAGACTAAACCTGTGATATGCAGATTCGTGCTTGAGGGCAAATGGCTGACGACGCTTCTTGTCTTGGGGGGCTTCACTCGTTCCTTCCTTGAAAGAGTGAAAAATGACAGCTAATGACTTTAAATGACAGCAGCATTGTAAACCTTGCACCTCCTTACACTGTGGAACTGTCTAGACACCCGAGTTCATGAGGAAAATTACCGGCTCACTGAGAAATGAGCCCAGTTTTTGAAGGAAATTAGTACTTGTGTTTAGAAAGGACACATTAAAGTGATCAAAAATACAAATAAGCACTGGAAAACGAAGTAGGATGGAATCAGCAAAACCACAGGGAAGTGTCATTGAAAAATGAGGACTTTGAAATTAAATTAACAAGTAATAAACTTCCTAGATAAATTGATTTTCTAAGAATCGTCCTTGTGGAGCGAGCGTCTCCCTGTAATTAATGTGAAAAACGAGCGAGGAAGAGCTGGACATGACAAGACAACATCGAGCTGCTAAAAGATGAGTGAAGAGGTTTTTTTGCAGCGCTCCACTGAGGCAGAGCTAATTTGTCGGGGACAAATGGTCATCTTTACAAGGGCTGGAGATCCCAATAGAGGTGACTTAATGGAGGAAGTCATGGTCAGGGGCTGTAAAAAGCTAGTTGGTCTCCATCACATCCTGTGCAAAACAGGGTGAAGTGAAACAGGGGAACATGACTCATCCTCATTTGTGTTTAGGATCCTTAAGGGAAGACGGGTCAGTGTTTTGATCAGAAAACGCCAGAATTTCATATAAAAACAAGCTGTTCTGTTTTGTATATTAACAGTTTGGGAGTACTTGATTTCTTCAATTATTATTTTTATTTTTTTTTTTTTTTCTGTTATCATAAGTTTTGGTGTCTTTAAATTTAAACTATGAAAAATGACAAAATGATTTAATTCTAGTTATTAAAATTTTATAAATTAGTATGTAACAAATGATTTCATTAGTATATAAAGGATGACAACTTTGTGACTCATCAGCTCATCAGTATATATTTATATTAAATATTTAAACCATTTTAAATAATTATATTGAAGTCCCACTGTAATGTTAATATTTAAAGTTATATTATTAAAGTAATATATTATTATTTTGGGTTAATATATTTCACAAGTACCATTTTCATAACTGTAAGATTCTGATTGTATTAAATGCAAATGTATAATCAAGTCTTTCTCCAAGAAATTTCAAAAAGTTTTTTTTTTTTTTTCAATGCATTAATGACGTTTATAATGTTACAATTTTTATGTATGTTTAGTGCTGTCAAATGATTAATCGCGATTAATCACATCCAAAATAAACGTTTTTGTTTACATAATATATGTATGTGTACTGTGTATATTTTTTATGTATATATAAAGATACACACATGCATGTATATATTTCAGGAAAATGTTATTTTTATATATTAAATATATTTATTTATAATATAAACTATATGGATATAAATATAGACGTAAATACATGTAAATATTTTTGCAATATATACATGCATATATTTGTATTTATATATACATAATAAATATGCACAGAACACACACTTATGTTATGTAAACAAAACCTTTTATTTGGGACTAATAGTTTGACAGCACTAGTTATGTTATATGTTATGTTATTTCTATTGTATTTCTATACATATATAGCGTATGGTGCAGCACAACTATTTGTAACATTGATAATAAATGTTTCTTGCTCATCAAATCAGCATATTAGAATGATTTCTGAAGGATCATGTGACTCTGAAGACTGGAGTAATGATGCTGAAAATTCAGTTTTGATGACAGGAATATATTATATTTTAATATATATTCACATAGAAAACAGTTATTTTAAACTGTAAAAATATTTCATAATATTATTTTTTTCTTTTACTTTTTGATCCATTTAATGTGTCCTTGCTGAATAAAAAAAATGCTTTTAATAACATGAAAAAATCTTACCAACCCTAAACTCTTTAGTGTTTGTTTGTTATACTAAAATATGGCCAGTAGATTTCTATAAGTTATGAAGGACAAGATACTAAAACTACAATTTGGATGAGGATGTCCTACAAGATCTTAGCACTATGCGTTTTGTTGGATGGGAAAGTTTTGTTGCAAAACGTGTCGTAATTAGGCCATGTTGATTGTTCGCAATTAATAGTTCATATTTTTCTAAAAGCATAAAGTGGGAGAGTTTGAAGAGGCAGAACACTTCAAACCAGAGGCCTCAAGTGATTAGAGCTATTTCTGTTGCTCTTCAGCTTCGCTTTGAAATGAATTATTAGAAAAAGAGCCGTATCGCACCGCTTCTAATCATTCTATTTATGACATCACCTAGAATTTGAACACTTTCATATCGGAGCTCATTTAACCTAATTACACATCTAAACTTGATGCTTTGTCAGAAACATTCTGGGCTATTCAAGAGATTAAAATCATTCAAATTAGGTTTTTCTTTTAATAATTTCAGGATAGTAATAATGAAAGATTTCACTGCATTGTGTATTTGCATTTTCAGGTCAAGTTTTTGGGACAAGTGCTTATTGGAGTTGAGTTTTGTAACCCATCTGCTGCTGTTTTTACCGTATTGAAGGCATTGTTTTCAGGGCAGATATCGGCAGTCTTTCCAGTGTTTCAACAAGATAAAGTACATCACAATCTACTTACAAGAGCCCACATTTCCTTTCAAACCTCAGCAATATCAGAAAAGTATCCTCAAGCGGCTTCATTGTTTCCGTTTTATGTATTAAAACTCAGCATGTGTGCTGTTTGGTTTATAAATAATAGCCTGAATAAAAATTCAATTTGATGAGGAAAGTGACCTCTTAACGGACCTACTTACTTGTGTGCATGGGAAAAAAAGGCCTGTATCAAATTATATAAGTTATATAAGTTTATATAACCATGTACATCATCTAAAAATTAAAAAAAAAAAAAAAAAGCAGACTGTAGTGTGCACAGCGGAAATGGACAAAAAATAACTCATTTAATTAAGAAATTAAAACTTGCTTAAAATGTATTCAGCCTCAGGCCATCCAAGATGTAGATGAGTTTATTTCTTCATCAGATTTGGAGAAATGTAGTATTGCATCACTTGCTCACCAATGGATCCTCTGCAGTGAATGGGTGCCGTCAGAATGAGAGTCCAAACTGATAAAAACATTACAATAATCCACACCATATGTGCATATGGCTGCATATTCATGATTGATATGCAAATGCTGCCTTGAAGACAAGAACATAATTTCGTCTTTAACTCGAGTCTGTGTAAATCATCTTTTGAGGAACAAGGATGGTATGAAGTAGGTGTTTCAATATGCAAAGGCTTATTGCATTTGGATCTCTGAGCTTGAGTGAGGTTGATCAAATAAGTGGGTGTGATTTCTCATAGTTAAGTCAAAAAGATATTCTAAATTCACATTTTATTGCCTGCATATACATCAGAAAGATTGCGTGTTGATTAGCTTGACTCTGAACTGCAGGTAATCGTTTTACCACACAGTGGTGTATTTAATGGAATTTAATGGAAGTGTGTTTTAATGGAACCCCCCAAGGTGCTGCTACAATTACTTACAGACAAAATGGCAAGCCATCAGAATAAACTCTGCTTCGTACCCTGGACATGTGATCTGGGAATAACATTAGGATTAGAGTGCAATAACACTTATGGAATTAGGCCATATTTGCTTTAAACTTTGTGAGTTAAAACAGACCACCTGATCTTCTAGCTGCTGGAAGATGCCTCCACCAAATACCAAAGAAATACCAGAGAAATAATCAGAATTGATTTCTTTATTTGTGACTTTAACATCTGACATATCTGGCTTCAATCCCATTAGAATTGAAGAATCACAGATTTTCACCTGGTCAGTGATAGACCAGAATATCAAAAAGAGCACTTTTCACATTATATAGTATTTTTCATGCCCCATCATATATGTCTTAATATATTAGATCTGTTAAGTTTTCTTAACAGAAATAGTTTTCTTTTATAAATATTAATTTTACAAGTATTAAACAGAATTTAAAATATTTTAACTACTGTAAATTGAATTGCTGTCATTCGTGTCATTTTTTCTTTTCTACATTGTTTCTATTTTTCCCCCTTTATCTCATAAACTGTTTCAAATAAAACATGTTTTCTGGAAATAAAATGTAGTTGTAGTAATCAATTTTTAAATAACTCTATATCTTGTTATATTTATTTAAATATCAAAAGCTAGTTCCTCAGTGACATCATCCTCCAGGAAGTGACATCATTTTAGTTGGACAACAACAGTACATGTTTTAACAACATATGTTTTAGCAATGGATTTGATACATTTTTGGGACGTTTTGTGGTATTAGTTGGTTTGTCTCGATTCAAAACATTCAATCCTGTCTGATAAAATCGCAAAAGGGTATTTCAGAAGATTATTACATTAACTTCATGTAAGATAATCATCATATATATGACTGGAAAACTATAAGATCATTTTAATTCCTGCATTTCTGAGCTGAATGGGCCATAAACCTTAAACATTGCAGTAGTGACTGTTAAGTTTTTATATATTTTTTTTTTCTCACAGCATCATCTATATTGCTTTCTCTGGCTGTTCTATTCATGTATTTAACACTACAGAAACAGTATTTATTTGACTGGAATTCCAGAATCATCAGCAAGCTTACTATATATTGCAGTGAAAGCATAGCTACAATAGCACATGTAACGTTTATATGGTTGTCAACGAATGGGATGCTACATTTTATTCAAAATCCTTTGTATACTGACTAAATACATTTTGACTTTAATAAGATTTTTGCCAAGAAATAGGCAAGATTGAACCTGGTGTCCTCCATGATTCCTATTTTTTCCAAAAACAAAGCCCTTGAACGCACCAATCTCGTAATTACGAATTCAGAAGTGGAAAGTCGGCAGCATCACTGTTTCCTCTTCCTGCCAGTTATGCCAGATCGCATTTGCGGGCCCAAATTCAATCAGCACTGGGCGTAGGGAGTCTTGGCACCAAAATTCAATTTCACTGTCTCGTCCTGAGGATCGAAAGCAGGTGCCATTTTAACCCCTATGAGCGGGCACCTTTCAATTTGGGGGATTAACGGCATGGGCATCTGATGATCTCAGAGCTGAAGGACGGGACACCCAATGCACCTAACGGCCCCTCCCTCTCTAACCGATCTGATTAAGCTAATTAACTCAGATCCTCTCCACCGATTTCATCTTATCATGCCACCCACCCAGTCATGCTTCAGACATGGGCTTTCCTGGTTGGCCACCCTGGAAGACTAGAGAGTGTCTGTTTATTAGGTTGTGCTTTGATTGGCCAATGACAAATAAGAGCGTCCACAACAAAGAAAAGAAAAGAAAAGAAAAAAAAAAAGTAACATTTAGTGTAAAATGCATGTGTTGAGTACTTAAAATAGTTGTCTTTGTATTTGTGTTGGTTTTATTTAGAAAAAAAAAGTTAAGTTTACAGTATAGTATTCTCAAGAAAAGTTGAGAAAAATTTAGTTTCAATTTGTCATGTGGTGTAACTATGAAGTAAAAATGAATAACATATTTCCATCACATCTTGAAGACATTTAGTGTATACTATGGTGGCCGAGAGCTCAACGCGCTGCAACTTCAGAAAACACATGCAAATAGAAAAAGCACCAGCAAATCAAGAAAACATCTTCATCAATTTGACAGCAGGTGACAGCAGAAACAAATAAAGAAACACACTGCAAATGCTCACAACACAACAAAATAAAGAATTTTATTTGCAGCACGTTTCTTTGTTTGGTTATGTTGTGAGCATTTGCAGCGCATGTGTTGTAAAATTGATTAAGTTGTTTTCTTAATTTGCAGGGGGGGGTTTTGTTTTGTTTTGTTTTGTTGTTTTTTTTCTATTTGCAGCACGTTGAGCTCTCTCGGCCACCGTAGTATACACTATAAATATTATTAATTCATAAATGTTGATAATTTTTTTTGGAGGGAGTTGCACCACGTGACATATTCAACTTTGGACTAACCTAAAAAAAGTTATAAAGAAGAAAAATTATATCATAAAAAGTCATTTTTCTTATTCTACAATGTTGATTGGATCACATTTCTTTGTGGGTTGCACCACATGACTTTTACCTGGCAGGCAAAATTTATAGTTATTAAATATTAATGAATATTTAGTATGTACTAAGTACTAATTTAGTACTGAATAAGCACTGTTGTTATTTTTTATTTTCTAAAAATGTTTTTTTTTTTTTTTTTTTTTTTTTATTCTGCATATTGGTTTCACCCCATGACTTTGACCTGGCGGGCAAAATTTATTGTAATTAATAATCATAGATTTTTAAATATTAATGAATATTTAGTATGTGTTAAGTATTAATTTAGTAGTAAATAAGCTTTTTTGTAATTTTTTGTTATTATATTTTATATATATTATATTATATTATCAGTGATATTTACAGCTTGCTTGATACATTTACACCTCAGATCATCGCAAACACCAATGACCGGGTATAACACATTCAAAATACATTTAGGAGACGCTTTTATCCAAAGCAACTTACAAATAATGACAATAGAAGCAATCAAAACCAACAAAAGACCAATAATACGAAAACACAAGTAGATAGAATAGAAGAAGAAAAGAGAAAGCTAGTGTTGGAGGCCTTTTATTTAAGAAAACGAGCAGTTAGAAAACAAATAGAGAGTGCAAGTGTTAGAGGGTCAAGTCAACAAATAGATCAAATAAAATTAGAATAGAGAGTGCTGGAGTTAGAGGGTCAAATAAAGATGGAAGAGATGTGTTTTTAGCTGATTCTTGAAGATGGCTAAGGACTGCTCGGATTGAGTTGGGTAGGTTTTTCCACGAGGAGGGAACAGTTAATGTAAAAGTGATGTTGTGCCTCTTTGGGATGGCACAATAATGCATCGTCCACTTGCAGAGCGCAAGCTTCTAGAGAGCACATGAGTCTGAAGTAGTGAATTTAGATAAAGGGGTGCAGAGCCAGTGGTGGTTTTGTAGGCAAACATCAATGCCTTGAATTTGAGATATATATATATATATATATATATATAAATAATCATAGTTTTTATATATAATATTATTTTACATTTCTCAACCTAAATGTGATTGTCGTAATTATTTTGGGATATCAGGATAGTTATATCAGTCTGACTTTATTTTGTATTTTAATACAGAAAAAAAAAAAAAAAAAACATGCTAATCACAGAAGAGATTTATCCAAGTCAATGCATGCATGAAATGAATGTTGTATGTTTGTTTGAATAAATTAAAAGATGGGAAGAAAAATGAGCATTTCATCAAGCTTTACAAAAAATCCCATAGTTAAAAACTGATTAGAGATTAGATGGTACCTGAATCTGCTGTAATAGCCACAGCCATACACCAGTATTTTCTTGTTTTCACCTTCTCATATTTATCTAAACCCTAAACACAGAGAAATCCACTCAAAACAGCATATTTAGCATGAATATAGACCTCTTTTTCCAATTAGTCAGAACTGAGAAGACAGAAGTACAAACAGACAAGAAGAAAAGACAGAAAGACACTGTTAATAGGGTGTGAAATTCCGACAGAGACCTCCATCTGGCTGATGGCGGGAGACACGTCAGTGCATTTGCCCACACCCGCCATGTGGGTGTTCCTCCCCCGAGTGAAGCCTGAAGGTTTATCTGGTGCCCATCCTGCCATGGAATCAAAACCATGACATCCGTGAACAGGACGAGTGCCCGGCCGTAGGGCACTTAGTTAAGAGCCAAGCTGCTTTCTGGGTGACTTGGAGCAGCTTGTTGATTTGAATGTTAAATCTGAGGTCAGTTAGAGCAACATGAGAAAGTATGGTTCATTATTGGACCTTGAAAAACAGACGTCATTTGCAGAATAGAAAAGCATGCATTTATGAAGATATAGCCTTTAACCCTGGGTCTGAGGGTGTTTTGGGGGCCTGGAGAAGTTTTGACATGCCCTGACATTTGTGCTTTTTTCAGTTGCTTATAAACATATAAATGGCTAAAGTCTAATAACACTGTAAACAGCACAAACTGGGCTACAATAATATGTTAGCAGCATTTATGTACATGATTGTGTTTTTGAGAAAGCAATGTTTATGCGTGGTTACTGAAAAACTAAAATTTTGAAGTCACTGAAATAAGGCCATAAAACACATACAGAACATTTGTTCACAAGACTTTCACAAGACTTCTTTTTTTTTTTTTTTGCTTCAAAATTATATGAAAATCATCTTGTTTACTCGGTCACAGAAAACAATATATTAATTTAAAAATAACTTGAGATTCACTTGCGAGTGCAGTTAAACAGTTTATTAGGAAAAATCAAAACTGACTTTCAAAGCTCATTTTTTAGCATCATTACTCTAGTCACATGATCCTTCAGAAATCATTCTAATATTCTGATTTGCTGCTCAAAAAAGTTTTCATTTCTATATATACTGACTCCAAGCTTTTGAATGGTATAGTGTATATTGTTACACTTGGAGTAAGACTGGAGTAATGATGCTGAAAATGCAGCTTTGATCACAGGAATAAATTATGTTTTAAAATATATTCAAATAGAAAGCAGTTATTTTAAATAGTACAAATATTTCACAATATTACTGCTTTAGCAAATACAACTTTATGTATTTTGGATCAAATAAATGCAGGCATGGTGAGCAGAAGATAATTCTTTACAAAAACATTAAAAATCTTACTGTTCAAAAACTTTTGTCTGGTATTGTGTCATGTTGAATAAATGAACATCACATACCTGGCATTTCCAAAGTGTATATTGTTTATGTGCTCTGAAGGACATAAAAAAAAAAAAAAAAAAAAATTGAAGAGACTCATGGGAGTGTGTGCCTCACTTGGTCTTAGCTATGTTCCAGGTTCCTGAGTGGGCTGCTTATTTGCATTGGCTCGCTTTGCAACAGGTTCTTTTGCACTGTTATCCTCACATCTGAAATAAAAAAAGTAAGAATGCTGTTTACACAAATAAACTACATTATTAACATTGTTGTGATGGTCACTGATACTAGTACTAATTTATATATATATATAAAAAAAGAACACAATTACCACATGGCACACATATTATCAGTGATATTTACAGCTTGCTTGATACATTTACACCTCAGATCATCGCAAACACCAATGACCGGGTATAACACATTCAAAATATTTACACCAGAGCAGACATTCGTGAACAGAAGCTTAGTTACAGTCATAAACACAAGCATGCTTTGTATGTAGGCCTATACAATACACAAACTATAGTTATAAAAATGTATGGGTGTATTCGCGAACAGAGAATAGCCTATCACAGTAAAGTTTTGTCTAATCATTCTTACTGACATTAGGCTAGTAACATTATAACTCATATTACTTTCATATCGTATTGCTGTCTATTTTATAGAACATAAAAAAAAAAAAAAACATCCTGGCATCGTGAGACATTTAGATGCTATGAATGAAACTTCATAATGTTTCTCTTGATTATACATTTAGTCAGGAATTAGTTTCGAAAAAGTCTAACTAGTAAAATGTGTACAAGTTATGTGAAAACTAATACAAGTAGGTTAATAAAAAAAAGACTTACTCATGTTTACAATCTCCGCTGGATCAAGCCGCTGTATTCTTCTTTTCTGAGGTAATCCAAAGCTTCTTGAGGTAAATTCTGTCTTATTTGTCACAGCACGTCTTTTTCTGAGGTGAATTCTATCTTATTCCTCTCAGTGCGAAGCAAACAGTTGCCGAGATGAATTTGAGGTAAAGTCTCCTGCTTTGTTTGCTGTGATGTGGACGTTTACATGCCGCACACTTCATGTGGACATGAAGGGAGACGTGAAAGACTGGACATCACGTTGGTTCCATATGGATTACTTTATCACAGAATATTTGTTTTCGATAAGACTTGCTTAGTTTAATAGTTGATATGTCAAGCTTTCTATAGATATATCTCTCATGTCTCTTTGTGGAGTATTTGCTGAGTTTCAGTTCATTTTAATGACGCGTTTCTAAATGAAGATCATGCAGACCAAGGTGGCAGACAGCGCACCTTGTTTGTTTTCTTTATTTTATAAATGCACAAAGTTTTGTTATTATTATGTGTGTATACAAATAAAAATAGACCCTTTACAGATTCAATCGATGTATTGCTCTTGTCTCTACAAACAAAACTGAAAGTGTAATTTAAGTTAATTTCGGCATTATCAGGAGAAGACGCCACAAAACGAATATCTGCGTTTGTTGACCCCAGAGGGTTAATGTAATAGACTTTCGATCAGCATAAGATCTGCCCACAGAAAGAGGTTGCTTGATTCACATGTAAAGCAGCCAATCAATGTTTACTTTGCTTTAATTTGTTGTTTAGAAGTGGGTAAATCTATAATATGATAAAAAGACGGAAATAAGTGGTGGAGAATGTGGGCATTTCTTTTAATCCAAATGTAATAAATTCAATTTTTTTTTTTTTTTTTCAGAAAGTAGAACATTTGGCTAGTGGAACTAGTTTATTTTAATATTTAAATATTTATATTTATTTTTAAAAATCTATCTTGATTCCAAAATATATCTTATTCCTTCCTGATTCCAAAAAGTCAGAACAATTACTTTGCAGTTTTTTAGTTAACCAGCTGTGGTGTTACAGACTACTGGAAATATTTCAATATATTTAGTTCCCTGGAAATGGGTAGAAAATGGCTGAAAGTCTCTTTAATGTAGACTGCCGTTTGATTCGCGATAAATCTCTGAGTTTAACAGGCCAGTGCTCGGATATTTATTTTTACTAGGTCATTTCAGCCTAATGCTGCGATTCATTCTGATGTAAAATAGCTTCTTATTGGCGTGTAATAGGTAAGAATCTGGCCCTGCGGGGGTGAGAGGTTTTAAAGCATTTCTCTTTCAAAGATCGTGTTCTAAACATTCATTAATTATCTCACTGAGCACAGTGTTAAAAGATGGGACAGATTCTTGCCCCGAGCTGGCCATCTCGTTTCATTTGAGTTCACTCAATATGAAAAAAATCTATTTGTTTCATCAACTGTGAATTCAATTTGCTGTGTGTTTTAATACAGATACACCTTTGCCCCCAGCGCAGAGGACGGGGTTGTCCTTTTCTAATTTGATCAAATGAAAATAGACACAGTGAGGGAGGACCAGTGACCTTGATAACTCCAAACTGTTCAAGCTTGTCTTCTCCTAAACTTTTCTCACATGTACACATTTAAATTCAAAGAAGAAAAGTTGTTATGGGGGAGGGTGGTACATTTTTGTGTGTAACTTCTATCCCAATTTAATATGGAGAGAAAACTTGTTTTCCCTTGTGTTTCTGTGGTGCTGTCAAAATTGTTTTGTTTGTTTAAGCACACCAATCAGTCAAGCATAGCAACACTGGCTCAGCCAGTGGCGCGAGTTTGGGATGGGACTGTCTGTTTTTTGACCAATGACAGACAGGAGTGATCCAGGAACATTTGTGGAAATTATTTATTTTCACAATTCATTTGGTGTCACTAGTTCTGCAGATTTCTTTTTCTTTCTTTCTTTCTTTCTTTCTTTCTTTCTTTCTTTCTTTCTTTCTTTCTTTCTTTCTTCAATAAATGGTAATTTTAATAGTTTTGTTTTATATTTCAAAGTAACTGTTTGACTGTTATGTAACCTGGCTAATCTTTTAAACTGAATGAATTACATGACATGAAATGAAGTTAAACTTTCCATTTCATACCAGTGTTATTTAAGGACCATTAATCCGCTATTATAGTATTTATTAATATTTTATAATATTAATATTTTTTGATAACACTTTAGTTTAAGGTGTCCTTGTTACACATATTACATGTACTTACTATTATAATAACAATGAATTATGCATAATTACATGCAAATAACCCTAAGCCAGACCCTAATCCTAAAAAAAAAGTGTAGCAACTCAAAAAAAAAAAAAAAAAAAAAAAAAAAAAAAAAAAAATTCCAGTTAAAATCTTTGTAACTTTGACTAGTCATAAAAGGTCCTCACTATGATATAATTTCTTGTATTTCTTGTGTTTTCTGCAATTTGTTTGGATCACTTGACTTTGTGGGTTGCACCACATGGCGGGCAAAATTAACAGTTATTAACAACAATAGTGTTTCAAATAATAACAAATATTTAGTAAAGCAGTTTTGTAATTTTTTATCTGTTTTTATTCTATATTTTACTACCTGTGTTACACTTTAATGCATTTCATTCCAGTGTTATTTATTTTAGAATCATGAATATACTATAACAGTATTTATTAACATTTTGAATCAGCTTATATATATATATAACATAATACAATTTTAGTTAAAGGTTTTGCAAAGGTATTCTTTGTATACTTGGTATACGTAGCAAAGCAACTTCAAATGAAAATTATAAATATTAGGAAGAAACTTAAATAACACAGGTTTAAGTGTTTTATATTTGATTAATTTGAGTTAATGTTTATTTAAAATAACAAATATTTGTAAATATTTTTTAAGTTATCGAGAACAATACTGTTTCATGCATAGAAATACAAAGGCAGTTGCACTTTGGAATAGAAATGTAAAATCAGAACTTGTGCACATTTTATGCACACAATTCTAAATTTAAAATACAAGTTTCCTTTCATTTCGTGCCTGTAAAGTGAAAAAAAAAAAATACAGAAAACAGATTACATCTTTTGAAAATGCACACAGTATATCACAAAATTCTCAATCTTCAAATGAGATTTCATCCACTAAAGACATTCTCTGGATTGCGAAATTACCACAAAATGTGTTCACAGTGCAACTGGCCTCGGTTATTTTTATTTATTTATTTATTTATTTATATTTATTTTTTGCACACAAAATGTGCTAAAGTGTGAAACCCACCCCGACAGAGACTATTAGAAAACAAACATTTCAAACAAACATCTGTGCCAAGATGAGACACATACACAACATAAGGCCCAGGTTTAGCACATTAGTGACGTTTTTCCATTGTCACTGTTTGTTTTATACAACAGTACCTAATTTGAGAATTTACATTTACAAATGGTATGCAGTTTGCTCCCATTGGTTCTGTATTTGTGCTGTACAAAATGAAGTTAATCATTATCTAAAATAGGTAAGTGCAATACTTTCTGTTTCCTGTCTACCTTTAAAATTGTGGTGGAGACAGTTGGGCAGCCAGCGCTTGGCTGAATCGGTGTACAACAGAACATAATGGCAGTATTCAAGTGAAGAAAAATAGATTGGAAATCAGGACTGATATGTTGGCAGCACTCAGACACTCTCATGAATAACTAGCTCTGCACGTTTAGGCATTAGAAAGATAGCACGGCTTGTATCTTGAGGTTGGCTTCAGCCCAGGCTTATTTAGCTGTTGGTGGGCGTGGAAAGTGTCGGAGTGGTGCTGAAAGAAACCCAGTATTTACGTGCTGCGTGTCAACAGTGAGGAATGCCAAACACTGAACCGTTCAATCTGTCATGTGACATCATACGGCTGAACCGGGGCAAAAGTGTACCAGCTTAATTCAGGCAACAAATACACCCAATCTTTAGGGAGGATGATGTAAATTTTGACAAATACAATTTTATTTGAGGGTGTCCTGTTTCCTCTTTCCGTCTGACACTGTAAAGTATTGCAGGTCGAGTTTAATTTTTAATTTTAAGTGGCTTTCTTGAGTTGCTTCATACATGTCCTTGGCAAAATAAATGGTGACATTAGTGACAGTCTTAGCTAACTTGGTGTATGATGTGAAAAAAGAAAAGTAAGAAAAAATACATATTTTATAAATGTATTTAAATAACTAAATAAAATTGTAAACTGTACATTTTAGTAAATTTGTTATTTCAAATAATTAAATATATTTGTTAAATAATGATAAAACATTTTATATAAATATTTTTTATAATTATATTAAAATAGATTGGTAAATTTATAAATTATATATATATATATATATATATATATATATATGTATATGCTGTACATAACATTTATATAACATTTATTTAAATAAAACACATTAAAATATTATTTACATATTTCGAAGTGAATTTCAGATGCAACAAATTCATTCATTCATTCATTCATTCATTAAAAAAATAAAAAATAAAAAATCTGAGAGAATTGCTCAGTATTAATGAACATGTCACTTCTGATTACAAGCCTGTCCTCTTTGAGGCGACAGGGACAGCATCTGTCCTGAGTCCGATTCCAGGAAGTCTGTGGCAATCTAGTGGTGTATATTACCGAGAATTTAGACTAAACAAGGTACCAGGTGATGTATAAAACACCAGGGAAGGGAAAAAGCACATATAAAGCAGTCCAGCCCGCCTGCAGACTGTCACAGCCAGGGTCCACTTTGAAATACCAGGTGCTCGCTTGGTGACGCCAGGCGTCCTGCATGTTTACATTTCAGCATAGGAGCCAAGAGAAACTCCAGACACCCTTGTTCTGTCGTTTGTGAGACCTGCAGCAACGCTACACCTTCCCTAAGGTACTGCGGCGGAGATGGCTGAAGACAAAAAGGCCACGATGGTCAAAAAGTGAGTCTGACATCTTTCCTAGCATTTTGTCAATGACCACACTCGTTCCCATTTTCAACCACTTGAACTCTGCTTGAATCTGCGTGACCAAATTGAATTCGTTGCGAAATCTGCATTTGGAAAAATTTCGCACTCATGCAATATTCCCAATGTATGTAAGCGTGTTACTGCCACAGAATACAAAATAAATAAATAAATAAATAAAGTGACTCAGTAATTCATAGATGGTAATTAAAAGCTAATTATCTCACAATTCTTACAGTTTTTAGTTTGTCTTGCAATTATGAGTTTATATCTTTGCAATTCTCCCTTTTTTTCCCAATTCTGTATTTTTCTGCGTAAATAAAGGTTTATATCTCACAATTTTGACTTGTTTCCTCAGAATTCAGTTTATATCTTACAATTATGACAATGCATATTGCAATTCTCACCTTTTTTCTACATATTCTGAGTCTACATATCATAATTCTGACTTTTGCATAACTAAAACTTTATATCCTGCAGTTCTGACTTTTCTCTTGCAAATTGAGTTTATATCTCACAATTCTAGCTTTTTTTCTTGCAATTGCGACTTTGTACTCAAATATACGTAAGTTTACATCTTGGAATTCTGACTTTCCTCTCGCAAATTGAGTTTATCTCGCAATTACAACTTTTTTTGTAATTTAGTTTACATCTCATAATTATATATTTTTTTCACATAACTCAAAGTTTATATTTAGCAATTCTGACATTTTTATTGCAAATGAAGTTTATATCTCACAATTCTATTTTTGCAATTGTGACTTTTTTACTAAAATATGGGTTTACATTTTGTAATTCTGACTTTTTCAAGAAATTTAGTTTACATCTCAGAATTTTGTCTTTTTTTACATAACTGAAAGTTTATATTTAGCAATTCTGATTTTTTTTTCTTGCAAATTAAGGTTATATTTCACAATTCTGACTTTATTTATTTATTTATTTTTTCTAATTGAGTTTACTTGCATTTGCGACTTTTTCCTCAAATACGAGTTTAGATCTTGTCATTTTAACTTTTTCTAGCAATTTAGTTTAAGCTTTCAATTTAGTTTCTGTCTTTTTTATCATAACTGAAAGTTCATATTTCTCAATTCTGACATTTTTCTTGCAAAATTTATATCTCATAATACTGGCTTTATTTTTGCAAATGCGACTTTTTACTCAAATTCAAGTTTACATCTCACAATTCTCACTTTTTTTCTCACAGTTTTTTTTTTCTGCAACTTTTTCCTACATTTGCAACTTTTTACTCAGAATTACAAGTTTACATCTTGCAACTGTCACTTTGTTCTTCAGAATTCTGAATTTCTTTCTCACAATTCTCACATTTTTCTCAAATTTGAGAGTTTATATTTCATAATTCTGACTTGTCTCACAATTTCTAGTTTACATCTTGCAATTCTGACTTATTTTCCCTCCAAATTCTCAGTTTCACAATTCTTTTCCTCACAAATTTGTAGTCTCTTGACCTTATCGCAAGAACACATATAATTAAAAAATAAATAAATAAATAAATAAAAACGTCAGAATTGCAAGATTCTGATATTTATGGATATATGTATGATACCAGTGCCAAACATATATTTCAGCTCTGTGACAAACAGAATGAACAATAAATTTCAACTATTTTTATTTATTTATTTTTTAAATAAACTTCCATACGATTGTGTGGATTACTATTGAAATGACTGCAATTTGCCCATGAAAATTCGTCAAGCAACCTTAAATGTGCCTGAAACTTCAGAGGTGAAAGAAACTGTAGTGAAATGAAACTTTAATTGAAGTTGTTTTCCGTAGCAATTCCGGACTTGTGCACTGACAAACGTTGCTTAAGGGTGGTTTTCTATCAGATTTATTATTTCATAGTTCTCCATCAGCTGCGAGCAGTTAATCTTCAGCGTTTGATGGATTGCTATCTGTCAGTCTCATTTCCAGCACCTGTAAGACGCACAGAACAGGACAGCTCTCTGATTGCCGTCCTGGCAGCGTTGGGGCGGGTGTGCATATATATGGGTGGGGGTACATGTGCATTACATTCTCTCGCAGGAATCTCACCCTTTTTCTTGGGTTGGAGTTGTGTGTCACAACACGCTCCGGTGAGATTTACAGGCCACACATTCTACAACTGATATGAACCATAGTTTCCATGCTAATCCCTGACTATGAGAGCCAAAAGCCTGCCATTAACATGTGTATGTGCATAACTCACAAAATATACATCCAGGATGGAGCGGCACACCATTTTTTCAGGTAAATTGTGGTGTTTAAGATAATAGGTTAACGATAATGTTCTGGTTTGGTGATTTTTAAACTTTTACAGTTCAACAAGATATACAAAATGTGGTTCTAGCACACATACTTTTTTGTATGTTTTAAATGCAAACAAAAAATGTACATTATTAACACACAGACCGCATCCAATCTATAAATACATACGATCAGTCTTAGACATGGGTATGTTTATGAAGCATTTTAAGTTCAATCATAGGTTGGTTTAATTGTATTAAATACATGACAGTTGGCATTATAACAGTTTGATTCTGTTCTGTGTGATTTCTGTGTGCTGCCGTATTCTTGTCACGTATAACTTGTTTCGAAGGATTTCATCACTTTACCCTAGAATAAAACTTAAGATGTTAAAATTGATGAAAATTATGTCACACTTTAATCATTATTTAATCATTTAATTATTATTTCGTTTGCCATGGGAAATGACATATATCTTAAATAAAATAAGAAATTCTGGACTGCAATAATCGAAAAAAAAAAGGGAAACTGTGCTTGGATTTTATTGTAATTCCAGGGCTTGCATTGTTGAAGGCTGCACTTCAACATAGTTGTAGATTTAAGATTTATATACATACAAAATAAAAGTTTTCGTTTATATAACATATGTATGTGTACTGTGTATATTTATTATGTATATATAAATACACACACATGTATGTATATATTTCAGGAAAAAATATGCTAATATTTAATATTAGCATATTAAATATTTATTTATAATATAAATTACATGAATATGAATATAGACATGTAAATACATGTAAATATTTTCAAAATATATACTGTATGTGTGTGTATTTATATAAACATAATAAATATACACAGAACACACAAATATATTATGCAAACACATTTTTTTATTTTGCATGCGACTAATTGTGATTAAACGTTTGACAGCCCTTATATATATATATATATATATATATATATATATATATATATTATAAATGTCTTTACTTTCACCTTTGATCAATTATCAATTTAATGCACCGTTGCCGAATAAAAGTATAAATTTCTTTTAAAACAATTCTGAAAACTCACAGAAATAAATTACATAATATATATTCATATTTAAACTATATTCAAATAGAAAACAGTTATTTTAAATTGTAATAGTATTTCATAATATTACTTTCTTATTGTATTTTATATAAAAAAAAAAAAAAAACAGAGCCTTGGAGAGCATAAGAAACATCTTTCAAAAACATAAAAAAATAAATAAATAATACAAATAAATCTATGACTTCAATTCGATCAAAACTTTTTACCCTACATCTAAGTGAAATGAAAATATGAAAGCCTGGTAACCAGTAAAATACAACAACCAGCATCCAAAACATTGTAAGGCATTGGTTTAGTGTTTTTAGCTTGAGATTTGATTAACTCAGTGTATCTTCCTGACTGTGGCATATTTATTGAGCTGGATTTCTCTCTGTTTGTAGTTTCCTGCATCCGCGATGAACTTTATCTGCATTTGGGCTGTGTTCATAAACGTTGCTCAATATCTCCAGGTGTTTGCTATGAAGCAAACTACAATAAGATTAATGAGGCCCCCAAAACAATCCGACACTTGGAGACAAAGAACAATGATCAAGTGTGTGGATGTTTTGTCATGTCTGGATTTCTCCTTCCTGAACACGTGCATCAGTCAACAGATTCCAGCGAACATCAGTCAGACGCAGGGCATTTGTGCCTTTCGGCTCTGCCAAAACATCGCCAATGACTCTGGTTCCCATTACCCATGAGCTTTTGAGGCGAGAAATATGGGTGGTTTGATCACACACCGCACAACCATAGGGGAGCATGTTAGAAGTAGCATGGCTCTAATTCAAACCAGACGCACTTGTGGGAAGGTGCATTACAGTAAACACGAAAGAGAGCTTTCCGCAAAGGTGCAAGAATGACTTTGCCCGCCATTACACTGAAAACATTATAAAACATAAAACAAATTAAATGAGATGACAGATGGGCTTTTAATACTCGTATATACGTAATGGACTTTTCTGGATGAAGAACTTATCAACTTCCTTGACCTTGGGATCACCTCAATCCCGTAATAACCCAGTGATGGCATCCGCAGTGCATTTGGAAATGAAAGTGAATTCCCTCTTGCTCCCGAACGTCCCGCTTCCTCTCAGACTTTAGAGGCTGTGTTGACATTGACCTATTGTGATTGACTCTTAATAGCCGCTGCCGCTGTACGGGTATCGCAGCAGTAATACAGCAAGACGGGACTCGTTTAGAGGAATGTGTACGAGAGGTCAGAGGTCAAATAGGAGAAGGGGAATGAGATTGAAAGAACGTCGCTTTGTATTTACATTTGGATTGTACTGTTTATACAATATTGGTGGCATCTGAGTGGCTATTTGTCAGTGTGGTAATAGGCTGAGAGACATGTACCATCACATGATAAAGGCCAGTATATACAGTATATATTATATATAATATACATTTTTATTATTCTTTAATATTTTTAAATGTATTTATTTCTAATATATATATATATATATATATATATATATATATATATACACACACACACACACACACACACATAGTGTTTTGTCCATTGTTGAGGGAGGAAAACTTGATTGTTATTATTATTAAGGTAATTAAATAAGTAGATGGTACTTTATAAGTATATATCTGGCACATTTATTAGTGTGTGTGTGTGTGTGTGTGTGTGTGTGTATATATATATATATATATATATATATATATATATATATATATATATATATAGTTGTTATTTTAATTTTTTATTATAGATTTACTATAAAATAATATATAATATCATATTATTTTTTAATTATAGGAATTTGTTACACATTTGTTATTATTATAGTTGTTACAAATATGTAGTTCTCAAGTGTATTATTTTTGTCATATTAAATGTTACATTATGTTTGTAATATATTTATTTATTATACATAATATATTATAAGCAAATATATAAGACAATTAATTATAATAGTGTTTTGTCCATTGTAAGAAAATAATAATAATAATAATAATAATAATAATAATAATAATAATAATATTATTATTATTATTATTATTATTATTATTATTATTATTATTATTATTATAAAAGTAATTAAATAAATAAATAATGTACTTTAAAGTATATATTTGGCACATTTATTTGTCTGTAATTGTATACATTTCTTGTCCACTGTGTACATTGTTATGAATATATTGGTAACACTTAACAATAAGGGTACATGAATAATCATGTACTAATGCATAAATGAATATTTAATTCATCAAACACTAATGATTATTAAAGTTGTCAACTAATCATGAATTAATGAAGAGCTATCCTTAACTACATCTGGAGTCATATGGATTCACGCATGAACAACGGCCGCCTTAATTACATGTTAGTACATGTTTGATAGTTAATGCATTAATTAACATTTATGGGTAAACTAAATCAAACAACCTGTTTAAGAAATAATAAGAAATACTCCCACTTTGAAATAAATTAAAATAATTTAATACTATCATTTTTTTTAACTGTAGTTAAAAAAAAAAGAGCTTTTTACTTCTTCAGCTTTGCCATAAAACATTACTGGGTGGAAAAAGATTAGTTGATCCTCCTCATCAAGTGTAGAAAATATTAAATACACTAATAACTGATCTTGTTTTGTGTTGTTCTCTTTCCCTTTAAACTCACCCTGCTGTGATGCATAAACAGCTAAATAAAAATAAAACCTCAAAATCCACAAAGAACATTTGTAGAACAATGTTCTACAAATGTTCAAATGTTAATTACTGCATTAACTATCAAACATGTACTAACATGTAATTAAGGCGGCCGTTATTCATGCGTGAATCCATATGACTCCAGTTGTAGTTAAGGATAGCTCTTCATTAATTCATGATTAGTTTAATTTAATAATCATTAGTATTTGATGAATTATGCATTAAGTTAGGCATTAGTACATGATTATTCATGTACCCTTATTGTTAAGTGTTACCAATATATATATATATATTATAATCTTTTATTTTTTTGTAGCATTATATTATAGTCAGACATGACTTTCTGTAAGACCTTTGGCACTAATCAGAAACCTGAATGCAGGCGTTCAGTTCTGGGAACTGTATCAGTGTTGTCTGCTGGCACAGCCGGCTCTCTGTGGCACAGCAATTATGTTTTGTTCTGTGAGACAATACATTTCCAAAACCCTGTACTTAAAGTGGGTGAAACCTGTCAGCCAGCATTTCACGCTCATGCCCTTACGCACGTGAGCCCATACATGTCAGGTGTGTGTGTGTGTGTGTGTGTGTGTGTGTGTGTGTGCACTGTTTTGGAAGGTTTATAGGGACACAAATTTGTATACTGACATGGGTATGACAGAGGTATTACAATGTGAATGTGGTTTATGAGGACACTGCCTATGTCTCTATAGATTAAAAGGCTTAAAAATATATTTAATGTTGTTATAAAAAAAATTTAAAAAAGAAGAAAAATTCTAAAAATGCAAATGCTTTTAGAAAAAATCTAAAAGTTTTCTGTAAGGGGTAGGTTTAGGTGTAGGGTGATTGAAAATACAGTTTTTACAGTAGAAAAACCATTAATCAGTATAGTACACAGTTTAGGCTGTTTGAAGTGCAGAGCAATGGGGAAAGAGAGGGGAAGGCTTTCTGGAGGTGCCAGGACATCAATTAACAGTTCTCCTCCAATGACACCATAAATGACATTTCTACATACAGTAACTTACCCACAAACAAGCACCTCACACATCATAGTCTTGTTTAAAACTACTACTTCTAGATTTGAGAAGATATTTCAGCATCCAACCTCAATTTTGTGAGTTCATGCAAATGGCAAAAATAAAGTGGCCAGAGCTGCTTTACAGTGCATTGAAAATACAAACGCCATCTATTTCTGTCATTCTGTCATATTAATAAAATATTTGTATCTAATAATTTTAAGAAATCTGTTTACAGAATAAGAAGTTTAAGTATACTTTAAACTTTAAAACGTCTCGGTTACGTATGTAACCCTCGTTCCCTGAAGGAGGGAACGGAGACGTCACGTCGGATGACCGACGAAATTGGGATCTCGCCAGAGAGACCAATCCACTTCGAGTGTAACTAAACGAGCCAATGGACATTGGCATGCGATTATTGCATCCAGCTGCCGCTGATCACAGCGTGAGCATAAGAGGCAGCTGATGCACCGCATCAATTATGTTTTCGCTGAGGAGCCGAGCCGGCGACCCGGCAGCTCAGCGGTGGTACAGCGACTGTGGCGACGGGACGTGACGTCTCCGTTCCCTCCTTCAGGGAACGAGGGTTACATACGTAACCGAGACGTTCCCCTTTCAGTCGGTCACTCCGAGTCACGTCGGATGACCGACGAAATTGGGATCCCTACCAAAGCGCCACAGGAGCTGCCCCTTCCAGTGCCCTGTGTAGGGCTCCTGACCCTTCCTATAAGGCAGACGATAGGACCGGGCTCTACACAGAGAAGGTCAACTACTGGTGTTCCTTGAGCAACCCAAACAGTAGGACTAGGATAACACTGGGAAGCGTGCCCTTCCACTTGGAAGAGGCACACTGCGGAGTCACCTCCTCCCAAAGGGGGTTTAAGTGACATTCAAACATGTGAAGTAACCCAGAGGGCCCTTTTGCACATGGAAGTCTCTGAGATGGCTCAGGCTGCATCTTTAGAGATGGCAGAACGTGGTCCGCCAGGGGAAACACGGCTCTAATAAGAATACCGTGGAATACACATATGGGATCCCGACAGGGTCTCTCATATGGGCACTAGCCTCGCACCAGTTTTCAAGAATTCATTGGCTGAAGGCCTGGCGCCGGATGCTCCGCCGTGTCCGGACGCCGGAGTGCTGGAGGACTCAACAGGGTTTGCCTGGTTAAGGAACTCTCTGGAGAATTAGGCGTAAGGACGCCGCAAGCCGACTCTGAGCCGGCCCTCTCAGTGCCACTACCCGTTTGAGGTGAGAACACAGGAGGAAACCGGTTCGACACGTAGGCTATAAAACCTAGCGAACGTGTTGGGAGTCGCCCAACCCGCAGCTCTACAGATGTCTGCTAGCGAGGCACCACGAGCCAGCGCCCAGGACGATGCGACACCCCTAGTGGAGTGAGCACGCAACCTGAGCGGGCAGGGCACACCTTGTGCTTCGTAGGCCAAGGTGATGGCATCCACTATCCAGTGGGCCATCCTCTGCTTGGAGACAGCCTTCCCCTTCTGCTGTCCTCCGTAACAGACAAAGAGCTGTTCTGAGGTCCTGAAGCTCTGAGTTCTATCCACGTACTGACGCAGTGCGCGTACAGGACAGAGCAAAGCTAGGGCTGGGTCTGCCTCCTCCAGGGGCAGCGCTTGCAGGCTCACTACCTGGTCCCTGAAGGGCGTGGTAGGAACCTTGGGCACATAGCCGGGCCGGGGCCTCAGTGTTGCACTGGAGTCAGCCGGCCCAAACTCAAGGCACGATTCGTCGACCGAAAATGCCTGCAGGTCCCCCACCCTCTTGATTGAGGCCAATGCAGTCAGGAGTAGGGTTTTCATAGAAAGAAACTTCAACTCGACTGACTGCAATGGCTCAAAGGGGGCAGTTTGTAGGGCTCTTAGCACCAAAGCCAAATCCCAAGAGGGAAGGGAGGGAGGCCTCGGAGGATTTAACCTCCTGGCCCCCCTAAGAAACCTGACGACCAGATCGTGCTTCCCCACCGACCTCCCCTCTATGGGGTCGTGGTGGGCAGAAATAGCAGCAACATATACCTTAAGGGTGGAGGGGGACAGCCTACGCTCCAACCCTTGTTGCAAAAAGGAAAGCACGGCTCTGATCGAACATCTCCGGGGGTCCTCCTGGTAAGAGGAACACCATTCGACGAACAGGTTCCACTTCAGCGCATAGGCCCGTCTTGTGGACGGTGCTCGTGCTGAAGCGATAGTGAGCGCTACCTCCTGGGGCAGGTCACCTAGAACCTCCGCGTCCCGTCCAGGGACCACACATGAAGTTTCCACAAGTCTGGACGCGGGTGCCAGAGGGTGCCCCGTCTCTGAGAAAGCAGATCCTTCCTCAGAGGAATCGGCCAGGGAGGGGCTGTCGCGAGGAGCATGAGTTCCGGGAACCAGGTCCTGTTGGGCCAATATGGAGCCACTAACAGGACCTGCTCCTCGTCCTCCCTGATCTTGCACAATGTCTGTGCTAGCAGGCTCACTGGGGGAAACGCATACTTGCGCAAGCCCTGGGGCCAGCTGTGTGCCAGTGCATCCGTGCCGAGCGTTGCCTCGGACAGGGAGTAGAACCACTGGCAGTGGGTGGTTTCTGGAGATGCAAACAGGTCTACCTGAGCAACTCCGAACCGACTCCAAATCAGCTGGACCGCCTGGGGATGGAGTCTCCACTCCCCAGGAAGTGCCGCTCGAGACAGCTCGTCGGCCGCCTGATTGAACACTCCTGGGATGTGGATGGCACGAAGGGACCTCAGATGCTTCTGACTCCAGAGGAGGAGGTGGCGGGCGAGTTGCGACATGCGACGGGAGCGCAAACCGCCTTGCCGGTTGATATAGGCAACGGTCGCAGTGTTGTCCGTACGGACCAGAACGTCCCTGCCCCAAAGGCGCCCTCTGAGGCGGCACAGGGCAAGGCGTACTGCCAGCAACTCGAGGCAATTGATATGCCAACGCAGAAGGGGGCCCGTCCAACCCCTGATACTGCGTGCCCGTTGTACGTGGCACCCCAGCCGGTGGCCGAGGCATCCGTGAATACCACAGCATGCCTGGATACCTGCTCCAGGGGCACTCCTGCCCGAAGGAACGAAGGATCTGACCACGGGCTGAAGGTCTTGCGGCAGGCCGGTGTAATCTGAACCCGGTGAGTACCGCGTTTCCACGCCCACCTCGGGATTCGATCATGGAGCCAGTGCTGAAGCGGTCTCATATGGAGCAGACCGAGCGGAACTATGGCCGCAGCTGCAGCCATATGCCCCAGGAGCCTCTGAAAGAGTTTCAGTGGGACCGCTGTCCTGCCTGATAAAGTCTTGAGGCAGTTCAGCACCGACTGAGCACGTTCCTGGGTGAGGCGTGCTGTCTGGTTGACCGAATCCAACTCCATGCCGAGAAAAGAGATCCTCTGCACTGGCACGAGTTGCTCTTTTCCCAATTGACCCGAAGGCCCAACTGGCTGAGGTGCCTGAGCACCAGGTCCCTGTGTGCGCACAACAGCTCTCGAGACTGTGCAAGTATGAGCCAGTCGTAGAGGTAGTTGAGAATGCGCACACCCCGTTGTCTCAGGGGAACAAGGGGCCGCCTCTGCGACTTTGGTGAAGACACGAGGCGAAAAGGGACAGCCGGAAGGGCAGGACCTTGTACTGATATGCCCGACCGTCGAACGCGAATCGCAGGAATGGCCTGTCTCGCGGGAGAATCGAAACATGAAAGTACGCGTCCTTCAGGTCGATTGCTGCAAACCAATCTAGGGGACGGACGCATCCAAGAATGCGTTTCTGCGTCAACATCTTGAACGGCATCTTGTGAAGTGCACGGTTCAAAACTCGCAGATCCAAGATCGGTCGTAACCCACCGCTTTTCTTGGGCACAATGAAGTAAGGGCTGTAAAACCCCGACCTCATATCGGCTGGAGGGACCGGCTCTATTGCATCCTTCGCCAGTAGGACTGCAATCTCCGCGAGCAAGACAGGGGCATCGACGGCTTTGACTGAAGTGTACCGGATGCCCCTGAACTTGGGGGGGACGCCGGGCGAACTGAATCGCATAGCCGAGTCTGATGGTCCGCAGGAGCCACCGGGACGGGCTGGGGAGCGCTAACCAGGCTCCGAGAGACCGCACCAGCGGGGCCAACGGGCCCACCGACATGCCCGCGGTGGGGCAGCGAGGTGGAACACAGGGACCGGCCCCAAGGCCTGTGATGGCCTGGCCTGTGACGGCAGGGGGCGGGGTCTGGGTGTGTAGTGTAGCACTCACCTGATTTCTCCTCGCGTGGGAGGAGACACAGGAACCCGGCTTGAGGCTTGTGACAGCCCGGCGTTTGACGACTTGAAGCGGGGACTGGAGTGCTACTGCCCTTACCTGGTTCCACGAATGGGCAGGAGGGGTGCTCTTGGGCAACCACCCGCTGCCTGCTGGCGAGAGAGGAGGAGGGAAGTGATCCTGTGATGCACGGATCACCACTCTCCTCCTCTTGAGACCCGGAGATTGAGGAGACCGCTCTTTACTGATGTTTTGGGTACCGCTGGCTGCTGGGCCAGCGGCGGAACAAAATGAACAAAAGATACTCCACCCGGCCCTCCTCCGGGGGAGGGAGTGGTGCAGTCACCATCTCCCGATGAGCAGTCTCCTCCATCTCTGGGTCGACCGTCCCAGGGCCTCTTGCACTTGCGCTTGCCGCCAGGTTTGGCGGGGGCCTGGACGGGCTGGGCGTCCTGCCTGCGACCGGCTCCACGACGCTGCCTGGTGAAGGCTGCTGCGGCTGCGCGGGAGCGGGGATGGCCGCAGGGGGCGCCCACGGCGACGAGCAGGCTGAGTGGCTGCAGCCGGGGTGGAAGCAGCAGGTTTCCTCCGGCGCATGATGTGTTTGCCTCAGTCTGCTTCTGGGCTGCCGAGAACTGCTGGGCAAAGCTCTCGACAGCGTCGCCGAAAGGGCCGGTCTGTGACACGGGAGTACCTTCTCCTGCCCCGTCATGTCAGCGAGACACAGCCAGAGATGGCGCTCCTGGACATCGCACAACCCAGAGACTGTGCGGTCACCTTCGTCACTCGTAGCGCGAGGTCCGTCGCAGCACGCAGCTCATGTAGAACCGCCAGGTCGTGACCACCCTCGTGCAGGTCTTTCAGTGCTTTGGCCTGGTGGACCTGCAGCAACGCCATAGCGTGGAGGGCGGAAGCCGCCTCCCCACAGGCTCTACAAGCACTGCCAGTTAGACCTGACGAATACTTAGAGGCCCGTGAGGGGAGACACGGATCACCCCGCAGGGTGGAAGCGGCTGTTGGACACAGTTGCATGGCCACAGACGTTCCACCGAGGGGATGCCCGCATACCCCAAAGCGGCTCCACCATCGAGGGTGGTGAGAGCGGAAGAACTACAAGATGTGTTTCGGGCAGTGAAAGGTGCCCTCCACAATCTTTTCAGCTCCTCATGCACTTCCGGAAAGAATGGCACCGGAGGGGGGCGCTGAGAACCAGCGCCACCCCCACCGAGGAACCACTCGCCCAGCCTCGAAGGATCGGGACACGGTGGCTTTTTAGGATTCCACACGAGCCCGACATTCTCGGCGGCCCGGGAAAGCATAGCCGTCATCTCTGGGTCTGGCACGGACAACGCTACCACACCCGAAGGGGGCAACGCAGCCGGGTCGTCATCCCCGGAGAGAGAGGGCCCGCCCTCCGATGCGGTGATCGACATCTGGTCGTCAGAGGGGGCACCGAAGGAAACGCGTGGCCAGCGCGCTCCTTCGGCAGCTCCACCGGCTGCGGAGTGCTTGAGGGGTGAGGAGCTCCACTTGGGGAAGCCCTCACCGTAATCCTCAAATCACCTCTAACTCCACCGGATCCAGTGTGCACGCCGGATCACGGCAGGCAGAGGGACTCTGCCATGTTTGACATAGCAGAGTCGCACTCCGAGATGGTCGTGTCCCCGCAAGAAGAACATGAACCATCCACGAAAGCCACCTCAGCGTGCTGAATGCCCAGACACGTGAGGAAGCGATCGTGACCGTCCTGAGGCGCCAGGAAACGACCACACCCAGAAACGCACGGGTGAAAAGACATCTTTAAAAAGACGCGATCACCCGTGTTGCTCTTTTAGAGAAATTGCTCTTTCAGAGAAATGCTCTTTTAGTGCTGAAGCACGCAGGGGAGCTGGCCACCGCACACTCCTAGTGTGGCTGTCAGCAGGAAGACGATCTTTCTCTCCCGGACACCGTGACCACCGCTGCCGCGCCGTAACGCCCGCACTCGCTCGCAGAACACTCTCTTGGAAGGGAGAGCAGTAGCTTTAACCACTACCGCTCGGCTCCGAAGCGAAAGGATAATTGATGCGGTGCATCAGCTGCCTCTTATGCTCACGCTGTGATCAGCGGCAGCTGGATGCAATAATCGCATGCCAATGTCCATTGGCTCGTTTAGTTACACTCGAAGTGGATTGGTCTCTCTGGCGAGATCCCAATTTCGTCGGTCATCCGACGTGACTCGGAGTGACCGACTGAAAGGGGAACCTAGGTTATTTTATTTTATTTTATTTTTTTTTTACATTCAATTTTTATCCTTTCATATATCCTGAGAAAATATTTTAGCAACCAAAGCAATTTATTTAAGCAATTTCATGCAAATGGAAATAAGAACATCATGCATAGAGCAAATATTTTTTTCCACAATAATTCTGTCATTTTTTCTTAATATTAATAAAATATTTTGTGTATAATAATATAAGTATTATTTACAAAATAATTTATTAATAATGACAGATTAAATAATATTTTTACAGCTTCTTTTTTGTACAAGGAATTAAACTATAATTAAAGCATTAAAAAAAAAACTGCAAAACATTTCAAGTTGTAACTTCTGCACAACTTCGATTTTACTTAAAATGTAAAACTATAGTTTTTAATTTTTTGAGGTGATTTTTTTATCCTACATCCCAGGCCGCTGGCATTACTCATTACTGGTTCAAGTCCAACATGTTTAAGGAGCCGATGCAAAGGCCAATTTTCCAGCCCAGAACCATCTTCTCTTGTCTTCTTTTGAACCTTGCAGAATTCTGCCAAAAGCAGACACTAACTTCAGTACAATCGTCGCGACGGTGGACAAGGTCTGTATGTCTCACAGCCTGCAGTTCATCTACACATTTTCACTGCGTACACCCTGAAGAAAACAATATACTCATACCCATATTTCTTTAGCGCTAGTGTTAGTCCAGCATCAAAGTTAACGGCGGCGTTGGGCAGGCAGGCCAGTAGTGGAAGGGGATCGGGTGTAAGTTAGAGAAATTTCCATATGTCCACATGGCAATAAAATGTCTGCCACTTTACTTATTGAGTTTGTAATGAATGCCAGGTGCGTAGTCTGTTTTTCAAGGCACTCCATGGACATGCAACTAAAAGAATGTTTAAAGAAATCTCGCTGCTAGACCAAAAACAGACTTTTCAGCTATTATAAAATATACAGAAGACTTATTACAATTCATAGGGACAATAAAACAGAAAAAAAAGAGTTCTCAATGAAATCTAGAATTCAAATAACATTTAACCTTTAAAAAAACAGTTAACATATAATGACAAATAACCAAGCAATAAAAGTTTTGCAAAACAACACAGAACCTAAAGGCAATGAGCCAATCGCTCTATTAACTTGAATTTTCCATTCATGCAAAATAGACCCCAGAGTTTTGGTCAGAGTTTTAGCTCGATCTCATATTTATGGCTTCACACACAAACTTTTTTTTTTTTTTTTTTTTACTTTAAGAAGCATTCATATTAGAAGACTTCCTCAGTGTGCGGCTAATCCCTGTTCTCATGACCCAACCCTCTTGCAGATCGCACATATGATTTCATTAAAACACAAGACTGCCTACACAATAAATCAAATCTCACATGTCTTTATACAAAAGCAGCTCTATAAATAATAAATATATGATAGAAATGTGGAATTACAATTGATATGCTCTTGATTACACTTAGACTCACTCACTTGTGCATTTTGTGCTTTGTTGCAGAATGTAACTGGTCCTTTATAGTTAAAATAGGAACGGAAATTTGAAAATAGATAAATATGTTGTTTTAATTTTAGAAAGTTGAAATCTAGTGCAACATTCTTTTTTAAAATAATTTGGTTTAGCAAATAAAATAAAAATGATGCAGCTCCAGGTTAAGTAATTTATGATGCCAGTATAACTTTGAAGACAAAACGATAATGGATATGGATGCAGCTATATAAACACAACATTTCGCCAAACTCCTGAAGCACTTGGCCACTCACAGTTAAAATATCTAAATTTGATCTGAAGTACTTTTGCTTTCATTGGCAATCAACATTCAGCTAAAACTAAATTGAACATTTGGTGTGAATCAAGGCTCTGTACTGGGTCATTTTATATTTAGCCTTTATTTATACCTCAAAACAATATTATCTTCTTATAGTCTCATGAGAAGTATACATTATACTGTAGTTACACTTAAAACACGCTGCTATAAATTTCTAGATAAGCCATTCACTGTAAATGTTTCAATGTATCAAGAGTATTGATTATAAATGTCACAAAATATTTAGCTAAACAGAGGAATAAAAGAATCCAGAAACAGAAACTGAAAAATCTTACCACACTCATTTAAAAACAGCAATGTATTGTGAGAATTACATCAGAATTTTTTTTTATTATTATTTTAAAAGCACTGTCATAGTGCATGCCTTCATTACTAGCAGAGTGAACGGCAGTGCTCCCCCGTACAGTCTTCCCAACAAAAGACTAGACCACGAATTATACGAACTGCTGCAGCGCAAATAAACGAGATCATTCATTATCATTTCACCATTACTTCATTGACTTAAGAGAAATGATAGAATCCCTCAATTCACTTTACCCCTGTATAAATGTATACATCTTCAATAGTCTGCATGTAAACTAAATCTATAGTCTCATTTGTTGTCTTCTTTTTGTTTAACTTATTTTGTTCATGCAAAGCATTTTTTGGAAAACTGGAAAGGTGTGTTTTCTTGTACACAACATACAAGCAGCTACTGTACGTACAACTTACATTTATGAAATTGAGGCATGTGATTCAAAGTTGGTTGCTAAACTAACACTGAAGATAAATAAATAACATTAAAAAAATCAATGGAATGAGAAATGAATTTATAGTGTTTTTCAGTATAAATTAACCTATTCAAAATGTATCAAATGTAATGCCCAGAACTTAAACCCACAGGAACAAAGTAAATACACATTCAGAAGTAGTATTAGCAGAATTAATAATAATAATAATAATAATAATTTAAAATACTACTGCATTTTACAATTTTACAAAGTACAATAAGGAAAACAATACTTTTAAAAAAGAACCCAGTTAGTTTGGATACAGTTTCAATATTTAAAGGAAGCTTCAAAATTGTTATCTACTACTTTTACCAGAAGTTAGAAAAGACAGAGAGAAAAAGCGGTGGGATTTGAGTATGTAAAAGAGAGCAAAAGCGAGATAAAAATAACTTTGATGAGTATAGGTCCGCTTGCAAAAGTACAACATATAGCCTCTTCATGTAAAACACATTTTAATAGTATTTTTAGTGTCATATCAATCATAACAAGACAAAAAAAAAAAAAAAAAAAAAAAAGATCAGACAGGTCAGCGAGGCACATCTGAAGCGTTTTGCCAAACCTTTAACAATTACCAACAAATTCAGGAACTGTACTGTTAATAATAATAAAAAAAATCACAGTGATAATATAGTTATGCATGTAAGTATTAATCAATACAAATGAGCAAGTTTTGCTTATACTGTGCAATAGCCTACTTTGTGATAAATCTCGCTATAAAGATAGACAGTATGCATTTTTACTGTAGTAAACGTACAACTCTAGTAATTATTAAAATAATACGCGTGTGCACATTGTAACATAAAATGTTTTCAAAACAGCATATACATTAGATTTGTTCGTTTCCACGAGTTTGAAGACATGCAAGCACTCAAACCCGCAGAGCGGCGCTCTCACCCTGCCAACTGCGCCAGATCTTTAGGGGGCGTGACCAGCAGAATGACTGACAGCTGATTCTGAAAACTCCTCCCCCCACCGCCTTCCTCTCTCCCTCTTTCACTCTTTCCTTGATTTCAGAGCAGCCGATCTTCATTCCAGTGCACATGGAAAGAAGGCAGAGGAGCAGGAACGGTCAGCGCTCGGAAGGTGAAACGCGCTCAGGGATTTTATGCGTAAAGCCGCTATAAGGTGATTTTTATACGGAACGCGCTTTATTATTGGACTACAACAGAATGCTATTTGAGGAGGAATGGACATTTAAACAACTGTTCTCTGTGTAGGGATTTCACTGTGCAACATCTATAAACGGACACAAATGTTCTCCACTGATGAAAAATAAGCTGGAAGGAGCGTTTACCCTGTGTATGAGTTTTAAAGCTCTTTCAGCGCTGCTTTAGATATTTTTTTGCACATTGGATTACATAAACACTGCTGCAATTGCGGTTTATGGAAACAGAGCTGAGAAGAAGACAGCTGAAGTTGGAGAAGAGGGTCGCTGAAGCTGGACTGAGGGTCTGAAGGATTTTACAATCTCCTTCTGGAGCTCCACTTTCATGTCCGAAGTCTCTGGTTTATGACAATGGATTATTTGCTGTTTTTATGCGGCTTTTTGCTGCCTCTGTCCTCGGCTGTTGAAGGTAAGATTGCCTTTTTTTTTTTTTTTTTTCTTTCTCTCTCTCAATGCTTATCAACCCAAACTAGATTCTGGGAGGCAAGTCACGGGGGGATACTATTGATGCGCGTCTACAGGAGTTGCGCTTCGGACTCCGTAAATAATAACCGGGTTTTAAGGATTTTGTTTTATGCATTTTAATTAATGCAGAAACACGCGCCAGGACCGATGCTTTCTTGGGGAATTGATCTGGCCATTGAATGACACCAGTACACATGCAATTACACTGCAGAACTTCTCCCTCCTAAATGTTGTTTATTTTCTTTCACCAAGACAATAGTTTGTGTCTTTCGTAAAGGAAATGTCTCTACAGGGAGTCCCACTTCAACAGCCTCTCTGTCAGTCAAGATGCAAATCCAGGTCTCCTCAAAAGAAACATGGTGAATTTTGAGCTTTTTTATTTTTCTGAACAAATACAACGACGTTTGGGCATCCCATAAATTGACCAAAATTGGTATTTTATTAGCTCCTTTGTATCTGGAGGTTGCTCCCGTGTTGTGAATCAATTACGGCCCTTTTGGCGTACGTGTTCAATTTAATCACAATTATGATTCGTTTATTTCATAATGACTCAGATCGGTAGTTTAGCTGGCTTTTGATTCAATTAATTCTTCGAAGTCTGGACCCCCATTAGACTGGGGGACCTTTTGACACCAGTAAAGATGAAAATGTGTGGGCGCTTAATAGATTTTCAGGGAGAACAACAATGTCGATTTATTTATTTCTTTATTGGTATTTTTAACCATACAATTGGCGACAAGCATGAAATCGTGGGCACTTGCTTATTGTACTGCTGCTCAGACTTGTCTATTGTGAGTCTACTAGTGAAATTATTTTAAACAACACTTATTATTTAATAAAACTCGTATTTTGATAGTATTAATGTCGATATATAACTAGCCTCTTTAGCCACAGGATTTTTTTTTTCTTCTTTTTTATGAAAAGGCTTGCTTTACATTTTACTGCTCAATGTTGGATTCGTACTATCTACACACTATTATTACTAACTAAATGAGAGGATATATTGGTTCCCTTGTTTATTTTATTATTATTTGAATGTTTTAATGAATGAAGTGGACAGATGTTGAATGCGGGAAGTTGTTTGGAGTTCATACGGGTTGTTTAGTTAATTTTATTTATTAATTTCCCCCCACCGCCTTTTCCCACGTATTTCTATATTAGCTTTGTAAAAGTTATTTAAATAAACTTCGCTACGTGATTTATAATTTTGTCCGATAACATATCAGAACAAAATGAGTGAATGTTTATATGAAAGGCACACGGGCCTCGATTACTAGCCTATATTGTCTGATATATTCTTCTACTCGGTTTTTATCTCGAAAATCAAGCAGAATATTAACTGCCGTTAATTGTTGTCAAGTATTATATCGTTTAACGAAAAGCATAATTTAACAAGTTGTACGTGATAACAATAAATAACTTAATCAGCGACTCAAATGACTCAATATATTGTTTAGGGTTGAAAGCAGGACTCATCTTATGTAGCCGTTTATACTAATAGATTTAAGAGTGTGTATGAATTTAATTTATATTCTAGTGTTCTAGCTAACAACATTCATGCCATATTCTTGGTCCCTGGAGATTTTCCCAGCTCAAGAGCCCACTGAATTAAAAAAAAAAAAGGATCAAAGCTGTCCATCATGCTTTAAAATGTGATTTTTAATGCATTTCTGATTTCTCCTGTAGCCTATAGAATTAGTTCCGCGTCGCTCCCTGTTTAATTCTGAAATCACACGCATTTTAGTAGGCTATCCAAGTCTCTCTCTTCTTGTCCAATCAGTCAAAGGGCTGGTTTTAACTCCCACTTCCCTACTGTACTTATTATTTAGCACATAAGTGCGTGATAAACATATTTTGCCCTGTATAGGCCTACTTATTCTGAGGTAAATACAGTAATTTAAGGCATATATCTCATCGGAGCTGTGGTAAAACAGGCCTTCGCAGTATAACGCGAGAACGATGTAGACCATTTGACCTCATAAATCAACGTGCTAAAATACTGGCTTTACACTTATTTATCTTTTCCCCCCACATACACTGTATTTACAATATTTTAGTCGTTAAAAGCAAGCGTCCTGCGCCTGTAGGAACATATTCTGCTTTTTCTGAGCGTATCTGCCCTCTTCATGTCCCATTGAAGTGGTAGCCTAATTCAAAGATAAACGCAGTTAACCAAGACAGAGCCCTTACTGACGAAATAACAGACTCATTTTGAGAGGTAAACAACATTAACATGAGAAACAAGAGAATAATAACAGGGCACATTCACTGCAGAAGAGCCGTAACGTGAGACTGAAGAAAGGCCTGCAGCGTAAGCGAAACGTATTTGTATTTTTAGAAAAAGATTCAATTCACTCTCACATGTGAGGTTTTGGGAAGTTGACGTTATAGGCCAGGATGTGTTCATTTTATTTAAACCATTTTGCATTGGCTGATAATGTTTGCACTTTTCAGAAGCATTTATCAAAGCGCAGGACAGGCCCGTTTAAAATGGAAATGCTGATGACAAACAATGAATTATGGGAAACGTCAAAGAAACAGTGACAGTCACATCGCATGAATTGTAGCCTACTTTAATTTCAAAACAATATACAATTTAGACTAAAATCTTATTGTTTTTGATTTTGACAAGTTACGCGTCAACGACAGTAATTTATAGACCTCTATTAGCTATTTTTTACCGCTGCTATTGTTTTAATAGCCTGTAAATATAACATAAAGTAATAATAATAATTAATATTATTATTAATAGTAGTAGCCTATTAGTATTAGTAGTATTATGACAGCTGTTGAGCGCAACACCCGAATTTTGCAATCGATGCGACTTCATCGATCTGTAAAATCTGCGGTCAAAAGGTTTAAAAGAGAGGTCAAAGCATTGATTTGTTCTTCACACCATACACACGGCCTACACTCCGCTGAGAGGCTCTTTTCTCAACTCATTCAATTACAGAAAAGCCGTTTTAGACTTACATGAGCACAGTTCGGTCTGGTAAAGTAATCAAAGTAATACATCAATTGTTTTGCTAAACTGTGCACACCTCTAATTTAAAATCAAATTGTGAGTTGTACAGTTTTGAGTTTGTATAATATTTATTCATATGCATCTATCAGTTGATCTAAAATACTTAAAATCAAACTATACATATCATTTTTTTGACTTAGCCTATCTACTGTATCCGTAAATGTAACCAAATATTCAAAATTGGAGATGCCGAAATTTAAAAGTTTAAGAAAACCCCATTCTGATTATTGGGTGGGACATGTTTCCCTGTTTCTGATGGTGGGCCTGCATTTAATGTATGCGCCACAGAACTTGAGTGTGCGGCCTTGTATTCATTTCCTTTGTGTAGTATATTTAATTGCTTATTCATTTATTTTCATAATGTTCTTTTTATGAAATAAATATTTTTGTTTTTAAATATTAGTCTTGAGCGAGAGCCATGGAAAGGTCATATGTTAAACAGAGGATAGGGTGAACAGATGTCCGCTGGCTTTGTTTCAGACTCTTATAAGGAGCTCAAAGGGGTCTCAGACTCGGGCTTAAAGATGCTATGAAAACCAGGCAGAATCACGAGTGGCTTACTGTGGTGGTCCGCGTAAGCTCGCACCGCTAGCCTATAAACATTAGTGCTGATAACCTTTTGAACGCAGGAATGCTTTGGCTGTAAAATTCAACAGCATTCTGAGCCCAGCATGGAACAATAACATGCGCTTAAGGCCAATATTTAACCAAGTGCTCTGTTAATTGTTGAAGAAGTGGACTGGACACTGACTGTAATGTAGAATTCGCTCCTTTTGGAGTGTCCACTCAAAAGGGCCATCCTGGCAGCTGACGCAAAGGCCTTTACAGAAAAATAGGTCTTTGACACTCACGACAGTGTGAGGAGAGAATGTGTCTAGGCCCGAACACTGCCAAAATCCCCCTGGTGCTGTCTGCAGCTACTGAAGCGGAATGAGAGAGAGAAATCGAGAGCAAAAGAGAGGCCGAAAGAAAGAGGGATTGAGAGAAAAAGAGACATCGGAGCTTGGTTTCTGTCTTCCGTTGGTCAGGAGCGAGATGGGTGGTGCTGGCAGGGAATATATCTGCTACCAAAACGCCCTTTGAAAAGGGGGGCGGCAGCGCAGAATACACAAAGTCACATGATGACAGGCACAATAAATTTTTCTTTCCATCTGATTCGTTTTCCCTCTCCAACTCAGCCACAATGATTTTTAAAAGTTTTAAAATTTTGGAGTTGGACTGCTTGCGTGCATTGGTTCAGTGAATTTACAGTCAGAGCCAATTTGATTAGAAAAAACACAGCGGAGAGTTTTTCCCTGCACATAAACTACTTGTTTTAATGCTTTTGAAATTTGTCACATTCGTACACTGTCTATGACTGTTATAAGATGTGTTTTATGGACGCCTGAGGATTGTACCTCTGTAAAATCTAAAACTAGCAGCATTTTGTGACATGGTGCTGTGTAAAACAATTTGCTTCAGTTTCAAACCACCAGATAAAAGCAGCTTTCTATATGCCTGTAGTATACAAAGCACCTAGAAGTAACACACAATGTGAGCTCTAACCATGCAGATGACATATGATCGGACACACACATGTAGTCTGCTATACTCCTGAGAAATGACTAACACATTTTTACAAGAATGCCATAGCCATTACTCTATAGTGAAGCCGTTCAGCAAGTAGGAGTTTGGAAAAGCTTCCAGACTTTTTGCTGCAGTGTGTTTGATCCTTTGCTGGACAATGTTTATGAGCTTTAAACCAGTCCGGCCTGCTCTGCTGATAAAGCAGAAGAGATCTTTGATAATAATGAAAGAAATGCAGCTTTTAAACCCAAAAACAAACCAAAAGCTTGTATTGAGTGATAGTGAACTGACAAACTGTTACTGTGCTAGTTCTCAACCCTAGTTCAATTGGGGGAATGTGTGATGTTAGAAGCCCTACAGGAAATGGCTAACGCTAACGCTAGGTGCAAATGTCTGCTTTGATTAGCAATACGGACATGTGCGAATGGGGTGGGGGGTGTTAGGGCTAATGATGGCTTCTAAACTCCACGCTACCAATCAGACCAGGCCTCTAGATGGTTAAAACATGCTCCTAATCTCCACATCAAACACCGAGAGCCCCAGGCAGGGGCCCAAAAGCACGCTGGCCCTTTACCCTCTCTGTTAAATCTAGACTCAAATTTACACTTTTGAGCCATTCTGTTCAATTACACACCTGTGGACTTTCTTAGCCATTCATTTTGTTAATGCATGTATCTACAGAAATGAGTTCTGACTGGTTTAATTTTTGCATTTGGGACTATTTGAGGATGAGGAAAAGGCTGGATTATTTTAGTGTTGTGATTTATAGATTTCATGAATCTGTAAAAATACTACACTTACTGTTCTTACTGTAAAATAATTGTAAACTAAAATGGTAAATTCTTTAAATATTGTACAAAAAGCATTTTGGATATTTGTCAATCTTTGATTAGAATCTTTATTTTTTTCACAGTTTTACTTTTGCAACAACATCTGCACTAACTATATTGGTGGTTATACTTGTATGATGTCCTTGTTACAGTGTAATTACACATTTAAGTAATATTAATTAACTACATACTATCTGGTTAGAATTAGGATGACGTTTTGGTTTAGGTTTATTGTTATTTCTATACTAAGTACATGTAACAAGGACACAGTAAATTAAAGCATTACCAACATTTTTTTATTTTTTTATTTTTTTACTGTGGTATACTTATGTGGTAAGCGTAATTTGTTTTAGCCAACAACATAAAATTAACTGGTGTTAGACAGGAACTCTTTTAATGCTTACGTGATCTGACACCTCTCCATTTGGTGTTCGAGGTGAGAGCAATGGCACTTCGGCACGGTGCAAATGCAGGTACTTGTGAAAAAGTATGTGTCGTAAAAGTCCCTGAAGGCATTGCAAGTCTGTCCGTTTTAACTGTACTTCGGTTGTTTTGAAATTCAGCTTGCTGGAAGTGGATCAGACGATTCATGTAAATGCAAAGCAAGTGCCACGTATGCATGTGCCACACTTTTATTTGGTGAATTCCTTCAAGACGTTGATGACAATCTCACTGTGCAGATAACATTTTTGTTTGACTATGAACTTAAGATACTGCACAGTGTTCCATGTAATTTATTAATGAATTTGCATCTGGAAGTATAAGCAGACATGCTTTTTCTCTCTGTTGCCACATCCAGTTTCAGCAGGGTCATCATCCACATCCAATCAGGGATTCTGAATGAATATTTTGTGACTGATTCATTTATGGCTTGTTGTCAGGCTTGATCGATCACACTTCCTTCTCTCTTAGCCTTTCTGGCAACTGCCCTTTCGAAATGTGCCAAGCCTTCAAGAGTCTCTCATTACCAGCTTTTTAAGAGTGACAGGATAGAAGATCCAATGAGTTAGAATATAGTATCTGTCCAGTGATCTTCCTGTCAACTTCCTGTGTAGCTGGCATAGGCCAAAACTGCCATGGAAAAAGGGCGCTCGTCACGTCTCAAGAGCAACCCTGGAGATGAAATGACATGTTTCTGCAGCGACCTCAGAACTGCCCTTTTCCAGTTGTGTCCCAAGTCTAGAGAACATTAGAGGCATTAGATATAAGGCAGGCAGTTGTGCTCCTGGCGATCAACTTTTCAATTGAACCCTTAACTATACACCCAGCACCTGAACTAGATAATCAAAGTTGTGTGTGTTGATTAAAAAAATACAGTTGTGTTACAGCACTAAAGGTAGATCTCCAAGAGGAGGACTGATATAAAGTATGCCGAGCACCCCCCCCAAGTCACTTGCGAGCCACAACGAGTGGCTTATCTGTTATTAAAGTGCCCTCAACCTGAACGGGAGAGATGAGGACATAGGCGAACAAAGGGACAGAGAAAGACTGAGAGAATTGTCCAGTATCCAAAAGGCACTTGGTACAGTATTGGTTGAGCAGTTCATCTGAAAAGGTGCTGAGAGGAGAAACAATGGAAATACACTGGAGCTGGTCAGATGGGGTTATGAATGCAGTGGGAATTGAGGCAGAGCTCAGGACAGCGAGAGCAGAGAGTTTTCATCTTCGGTCTTGGACAGCTGCCATGGATCTATCTCTGCATCTTAAATTTGACTTGCTCGGCCTAGCTATGCCTGAGAGGAGATCATTGTTTCTGCCTTTTCTCTCTGTCCATTTTTTTACCTATCACTCTCTTTTTCTGAGCTAGCCTAAGAAACTCTTGATGGGCAAGGGATATGCAAGGGTTTTTAATGAATCTGAAAAGCCGGCGAGCATCAATCAATGAAGACTTTGAGCCTGCACATGAGATCGGGTCCACCTGACAGCGGGAAAGTAGAAAAGAAGGTTACAGGCTGCATACAGATTGAAGAAACTCTCGAGGCAGGAAAAATAGCTTTCCAGTGTAACAGACATGTTATCACTTATGTCGCAACAGTTGGGAGCTTGAAACGGTCACTCTTTTCATTGATATACTCATTTGTAAAGCTGCAACACCATCTAGATGCATGTCGACTGTAAAAGGGATGACAACCTGGTGAAAACCCAGAGGACAAGTGTGGGAAGTTCAGAGGCCTCTCCCCCCAACAGGTGGGCTTTATCCAGACAGAGAGGCTAAAGACAATGCACCTCTTTCTCTACTCTGTTTACTGTTCCCTGTTCCACATCCCTGTCACTTCTTTTCTACACTTTCCCACCATCTTTTTACAGCCCTCCCTCTTCCCTGCTCTCCCTGGGCACCTTATGTGGCCGTTTCTTATCAGGGAGATAATTCTAATTGTGGCATTATTTTCCCTATCTGTTATCTCACCCCTTCAGTGATATCAGAATCTCAGAACAGGTCTAGAAGCTTGGGGACAGGGCCTATTTACCCACCTTTGTTGTATCCAGTCAATGATAAGATTTGTGACTGTGTGTGTTCTTACTACTCTATCCTGTCACAGTATCCTATGGGAGCTAAGTGGTATGTCTATAAGGAATGTAAGTCAAGCTCTTGCGGGATAGATTTGACAAGTTAAGTCTCTTGATACTTCATTGCCCATGGCTTTTAAGAAAATCTCAGCGCAGGTTCCCACTCTTGACATCTTATCTTAAATAATGAAGGTGCGAAAGACTCAAACCATCGTCATCTCATGCATGGCTTGGAGGAGAGTCAAGCAGAGGTCTCTAACTAAGAACAGGAGTAAAATCAGCATGCTGACGTGATGCAAAGTCTCGTGGGGTGTGAAAGCAAGCATATTGACGTGAAATGGAGCTGGCACCAGAAACAAATTAAAATATCCCATGGCCAGATGGGGAGGGTGAACTGAAGGGTCATATTTGTATCATGGGTGTGAGACGCACCACAGTGAAATAGCTTCTTTGCCACATTTGCCCTGTTGTGTCCTCTGGGAAATGACCTAAAAGGATGGTGATGATTAGCGATTCAATTTAGCCAGCCGTCAGTCAATATGGCAGGCCGAGAGGAGATGGTTGTTGATGCTGCCTTGCCATCAAAATAGGTGGCGATCGAAATGTCTAGGGACTAGATTTCCCTTCCTTGGTTAATTAAGCAAGCAGTTTGTCACTGTTCTTACTTATTCATAAATCTTTCCTTCAATTTGAGACAGCTTGGTCTGAAGGAGCTAGCCAAGTAGGAAAGCACTTAAGAGTAATCTATAGAGTTCAACACTGGGCACAGCTTTTTGCCTGGTTAATTAATCAAGTCACTGCAGTGGTGTCATAAACACGAAGACACTTATGTATATCAAGGGGATAATATCCAGAGATTTTTCTTTTAGCTTAAGCATTTTTGCCACTTTTATTGATTCAGAAGAGGAAATGAGCCATGATTTAATGTGTTGTACAATGTTTGCTAACTGCTATGTCACCGCAGCAACTAGAAACGTCCAATCATCCATCCATCCATTCTCCAAATCGCTTATACAATGTAGGGAGCGGGGATGCTGGAGCCTATCCCAGTGTCTCGGGCCAAAGGCAGGGCACCACCCTGGACAGATGGTCAGTCACAGAGCGAGCAACTTGTTTGTTTAAAAGTTTGAGTGTTCTGGAATGCAGAAATGGTTGGAAAATACATATCCTACCACACTAGATTTCTGAAAAACAAATTTGCTGTCAGCACACTAAATACATGTTTATTATTAAAGGATGGGCAATCTGTTTTCTTATCTCTCTGTTCTTTGTGTCATCAGTTTGTATCCTTGTACTCGTCTTTCCTCAGGTTATGAAGTTCAGACTCAGGGAAGCATGTCCATTCATGCACCACTCGTAAGTACAGGGTTGTCACCAGTAAATATGGTCAGTCCTCCAGTGATGGAGCTCCTGTACAGCTGAGTTGTTCCTATGAGTAATCTACGCCAAGGTTCAGTACACACCCTGTGGTTCTTTTGATGAGCGTTTCCATGTCGAACTCATCCTGCTTTGAGACCACCAAGAGATGTAAGGTACCTGAAATGCAGAAGTTCACCTGTAGGTTCCAGGCAGTTAAGGTGTGGTTAGCAGGTCTGTAATTAGAGTTGAGGCCACTGAGCCTTCGTGACGGCATGTCTATCTTTGTGTGTGCGCTGGATTTAGTGGATCTATGTGTGTGTGTTCAAGTGTGTGAATGAGAACAACAGCAGAAAATTCCCAGACTTCTCATTATCTCGATACCTGTCAATTGCATCTCTTAGCACCTGTACTTCCTAAATTGAAGGGCGTTCTCACATAAAATTCTCTTTCCCAGTCCTTGTCTTTGCCTTCTGTGCTTCTCAGGCACTTCACATTACCGCAACAAACCAGCGCATGTACATTTATTACACAATATAGAGACTTTATTGGTTCAGTGTAGACACCGTTAAAGCCACCGTGTTTGATTTATCAGTCAATGATTGACTCTAGATTGCTATAACCTTCCATGTTACCTACACTACAAACAGACGCCCATCAGCAGCCCTGCATTTCTCATCTCTGGTTCACTGTTCCTGTTTATTCAACTCTGTTATCTCATGTGTCCACTTGCCTTAGTTCTTCCATCAGTGTCACTGTCATCACTGTGCCATTTTAGTGGCCATTCATTTGGCTCCAGATAGACCCACATTTGGACTTTATAGATTTGATTATTATTCAGATTATGAGTGGGAAGTGTTTCATAACTCAATATGGGCCTAAAAGTGTTTTAGATATTAGATAACCACATAGTGAAAACATATATTGGAATAAAAAATGAGACCCATCTTATGTCTAACTCAGACCTCCCTCCATCCTTCTCTCCCTCCCTCAGCCTTCTCACCAGGCTTCTCTACTGAGACCCATAAATCAATGGAGCTCAGTAGCCTGTCGGGGGTTTACCGTCTGTGGGGGGTATTGGTGGCCCAGGCTCCCCAGCCCTTGGCTTTAGTTACACATCAATGAAGGGTGAATAATACATTAGTCAGCCCCTGACAGTACAGTTCTAGGCAGGCAGACGGAGCCTTCCCTGGCCCTTTATCAGTGCATCTGTGCTATAATCAGCCTCTGGAGATATACCTCTTAGCTTTGGCCTACCTCTCTTTCACCTGATTTACTTACTGTGTATGCAAATATTATGATGTTTAAAAACCCACTCTGGGGGTTAAAGGGACAGTTCTCTCTAAAATAAAAACTCTGTCATCTGTTGTTCATCGTCATGTTCATCCAGTCCAAATAGTTGTTAGGATGAACTGTATCTCTATAGAACATGGAGTGCAGACGGCAGTTTATGTAAGGTAATAAATGCAAATAAATTGCACCATTCCTTTCGTTGAGGCCAGTAGCCGCAAGTGACACCCATAAAGTCTAGGTTAATGATTTGAAGCGGGCAGAAAGTATTGCGACTGACCCAGGTTGGCCAGCAAAGACTGTGGAGATGGATTGTTGTGGAATAAATGATCCCAGAACTGTAGCCTACTCAGCACAGTTGCACTGTGTACTGATTTATATCCGGAGGTTTTCAAGTGGCCCTTCCTTGCACGCACAATTATATATATATATAAAAAAAGAAACCTTTCACATGTATCAAGGCTTTTATTTAATTGTTCGGAGACATCTAAACGCCTGGCCATATGGGGCACCCTAGAATTGGATGTCAACCGTTCTATCAACCTTCTCCAGCATAATTGCCCAGAATGAACTTTCATCGCTAATACCTTCTGTCACAATCTGTGAGTCAGTTTGCTGTAAGTGAAACACTTAAGTGCATGATTGTGTGATCGCCAATGACCTAGATGCCCATGTGTCCTAATTAGGCAGTTGTTTCTTTTTTAATCAACAGTCTCGGGGGTGGAGTCCATGAATAAATTACTCCAATGACCATCTTCCATACACTCTGCCAGCCTGTGTCTGTGCGTTAAAGAGCTGACAACCATTTAGAAAGGTCTAACGAGTCAAGTTATTACTGCAGCCAAGTGTGAGATTAATTAACTGAGCAGCAATTAAGAACATGGCTGAAAAGATCTAACAGATAAGCATGGGGAGAATCGCAACCAACATTTTTATTTTTTGCTTTAGCCAACAGGGAGGGTATAAGGAGTAAACAGAAATAACAAGCTATAACCTTCAATTAGAACCCAGTCATTGGAAAAACATGCCTGTGGCGACATTTCTGGAAAGTTATTTTACGTTTCTTTTTGTTCGTTTCACGGCACGTTCAAAGTGAAATGTCCAGTTGGTGGCGCTAAAAGCGTGTTCAGTTTTTGCTGAAACGGGTGATATCCGGTAAGTGGTGCTTAAATATTAATACTTCATTGCATTTTGGGTATATAACGCCTCACCTACGATAAACCTGACACTAAATCTAACCGATAGTGTTTACAAAAGCAAGAGTGACAATTTTGTTTGGTTCTACAAGTCTTTGAACTCTTTTATCATGACTCGTGTTTCACAGGATGTATCCGATCACTTCTACTACACCAGAAAAGCCATTGTTGGTGTTTTTCTATAACTAGAGTTAATTTCAACTGGAAACTTCAGTGATTTGTATGCATAAGTACATTTCTGTAGTTAGAGGTATGTTTTTCCAGTAAGCTTATGTTGCCAAATTAGCAAATAATACAATTCTTGGTACGTTATTATGAGTCACCTAGTTAGGACGTACAAGGATCAGCCAACTTTACCGGTCCCTGAACAAAATTCCCATCGAATGATCAGTTCCCTGGCTTGAGCTGTACAATGTAGATTGAGGAACATGCTTTATGGGGTAACATCACCTTGTGCTTGTATATACATGTATATTCAGCTGTGGGAGCTTCTGAAATTTGCATATCTCTGCGCCCTACTTTCTTTTATTGACATATGTCCAAAGTGCCAGAGCTTGGTAGAATTTTCCAAAAAGAGTGTTCTCAAATATAGCATGAATGATAGTGTCCCTTTCACTCAGGACAGTTCCAAACCATGCTTTAGTCATTGAGCATATTCAGAGACTCAGTGTGGGTGTGTATTTGTTTTTGTGTGTGTATTTGTCGGCTCAACAGTCACAAAGGACCTACCCATTCACATTCTTGTCGGTAACTGCCTAACCTTTCTTTGTTGTTGCAGTTCTGACCTGAATCAGATAATAAGTGGGCAGGTAAACATTAACGAGTGGCTCTGGGCTTAATGAGCTAACGAGAGAAGTGCTAGTCGAAAGAAGCCTGCGCTGCCTCAGGCTAATGTGTGTCATATGTAGCAAGAAATGTACAAAAAAAGAAGTCCAAAGAACTTAGCATAATAACTCCTATTACGCTGTGGTGTAGTTGAAGCCATTAGACATGTTTTCTTTGTTCTAGCAGGTAAACCACAACATATCCTGATAATTAGCATGCAGCATGACAGCCGAAACTGAGCTACGGATTTGTTCCCATGTCTTCAGCAGTAGCTGCCAATGCTAATATGTCACGGCACTGGGAGGTTAGCAGCGTTCTTGCCCTCACAGCTTGAGTTTTCTTCTCAAGAAATGAAAAGGAATCGCAACCTCACTGGCTGCCCCAGACGGTATATTTGAAACATTACAAAGTGATCAAAAGCCACTGGAACGCTGGAAATGTGGACCACATCAGTCCAGTAGCTGCTAACAAACAGCTGTCCCGTGATGCAAAACAGAAATCTCATATTTGACAGCCATTAGAGGTTAGTTGTATGTTTGCATAGTAAGATGAGACCGTATATTTGGCTGATGACTATATCAGGAGTAATTTTACCCAGACATATATCTCATTATATAATTTGAAGCAGAGCCATAAAAAATTCTAACCAAAGCCTTTATGTTTATACATACTACATTTTTAGATCCTTCTGAGAGACTGCAAGGATGAACTCAAGATTTTTAAGGTTTCTTCAACTATGGGGATGTTAGATTTTTATTTATTGTATGATTTTATATAAAAATAAATAAATAAATAAATTAAAAAAATCTAGGACTTTTTCCTAGATTTTCACAAATTATTTTTGCTACATTTTTTATTTTTCAAATGCTTTTTATAAAGCCTATATTTGTATATTTGATAGTTTTACACTTGTCACACACCTGTGTTCCAATCTTAAAATATGGAAATATTTGTTACATCTAAAAAAAAAAAAAAATAGTTGAATAAATACCTGTATATATGTCTGATTTCACAACCCCTTTTCTTTTTTTTGCTGTTGTTTTAAATTAGGGGTCGACCGATTGATTATTGGCCTGGCTGATTATTTCATTTTCAAAACCAATTTGCCGTCAGTGCCAAATATTTATACCAGCCATATATATTGGTTCAGAATATTGGTTATCGGTCTACTTGATCTGTAATAATCAGTATTGGCCCTGAAAAACACATATTGGTCGACCCCTATTTCAAATGTCTTTTATGTAGGCTAAATTTGTATGTTTTATAGCTTTACACTTGCCACACACCTAGACTTTCAATCTTCAAGTATGGAAAATCTTTGCTTCCAACTGTTTGCATCTTAAAAAATGGTCATTGGTAAAGAAACACTGTGATTTTGTGATCCCCATTCACACTCTCGCATTGTGTGCATGCCATTATTGGTCAGAAATCGAGATGTCAGCTTTGACGTCATCCACAGCATCCTTTCACAAACATCTTATCCTAAGGTAAACATGGTTGGAGAAAATGAGGGTTTGGGGGCATTTCCACATCCGCCTCAATCTGAAGTACCTTCTTAGTGTTATAGCATGGCAAATGCCTTCTGGTGGTCCTGAGGGATTGTGCCATTACCATATATTTAGCCTAGATGTCTGTTGGCTGCCTCTGCAGTGGCATAATGAACGTGTCAAAGGGAGGCGAGTACGGCAAAAGGGCTGTTGGAGGATGGAGATGAGTCCCTGGACAGCAGCTACAACAGACAGCTCCTCTCCGCGGCTGACAGGCAAGGCCAGTGGACAGCGCGGTGCCAAAATACCTCCATAATGAACCTGGAATGGAGGTATGGGGAAGTCAGAAATGCATCCTGCCTCGTTCTTTGGCTTGGATTACAAAACACAGGAGGGGAATACAAAGAAATCTCCAAAACCAACATTTTCAGGATTTTGAGGAAGGGCACAGGGCTCTCTGGAGACCGGGCCTAGTTGTCACATTCGTTTCTCCAGTGAAAATTTCTCAGGGTTGGTTTCTTTTCCAATTTCTAGTTGGGCATTTCTGTCTTTTTTACTGTTATTGCCCAGTAAACAAAGATGTGTTGACTTTTCATGGCAACATGCCTCAATAGCACTATATGAATAATGTCAGTGCACTCAGGTTGTTTTTGATTTATGTAAAAACATCTCCATCAGTACCGTCTGCCAGATTTTGGGACATAGCTTGACTGATAATATGAGTTGTGGGTAATGATGCATTGAGCTCTCTATTGAGCGTGGAGGCATATTTTAGAGTTTCAAAAATTATTATTATTTTTTTTTGTTTCCTACAGTATTGGCAGACTTGCATTCCTGGCAGTTTATTACAGCCAGAGTTGAATTTCAACCAGAACGAGAAAATCAATCAAAACATAGTTATCGTGATTATAGTCCTTTTATACTTTTCGCTTGAGGAGAGGGAGAGGTGTTTGACTGTTGGTTAAAATGTACTTTTGCTAGTTTCAGCCAATGGCAGGATTCATCATGCTCGACGGATTGCAATTTTCTCCACTCATTTTGAAAATAAGTTTTTACACATCTTGGAGGCTTTAGGTTTGTTTATATGATGAACTAAAGCTACATTACTGTTTAAACTATTTCCAACTCTTCCAATTCTGATGAGCAGTGTTCAATGCCATTGTAATAGTTTAATCCTTTTTATTTATTTATTTATTTACAATTATTTAATTAAATTACTTTTTGAACATTAGTGTCTTTTTAGAAAGCTCTAATTTGCATTTAAACTGAACATCTAAATGCAATGTTATTAAATGCAAAGGTCTCTAAAAGTTACTTGTTTTATATTTATATATATATATATATATATATATATATATATATATATATATATATTTCTGACTCCGAGTTTATTTATTTGTTAATTTTAAATAATAGAGAGATGACACCATGGTGACACCAGAAACATAAAAGCGTATTCAGATGAAGTTTTAATGTTGCTCGGGAGGTGTTTTTGGACTGAATAGAAAGTATTTATGTGTGTGGAACACAATAAATCAAATTGGCACTTCTGCTAAACCCTTTGCTTGGGTCGCATCACAGTGACCTATTGTGACCTAAACGTATGTTTTATTATTTACTCAGTGCCATTTACAAAATGCTTGAGGAGTCAAAGCGTGCTGCATCCTCTTCCAAAACTTCCATAAACCTGTTTGCTCTCACTGGCTTGCATTTTTCAACTGGCTAGTTGAGTCATCTGTATTTATTCTAACTGGCCCTGCTCCCCACTGACAGTAATGGAGACCTGGAGATAATGATGCACAGGCAGAAAAAGAGAGAAGGGGTTTCAGAGATATGGGGGGAATGAGAGAGAATGAAGTGGATGGAAAGGATGGCTGTGATCAGCGTCGGCCTGTCAAAACACTTCCTGTTGCCTGATACACCCTCAGACGCTAGGGAAAAGAAGACAGAGATAGAAAAGGTGTGAATGAAACATTAAAAAGCCAGTTGAGGCCCCAGCAAAGGATGGCTACTTTTAAGAACCTAAAAATGTAAGATATTTTAGGCTGTTTTAACATTTTATGGTTGCTATGTCATTCCATCACCACATTTCCATCTATTTTTTTAATGTTCTGACTAGTGCTGTCAAACGATTAATCGTGATTAATCGAATCCAAAATACAAGTTTTTGTTTACATAATATATGTGTGTGTGCTGTGTATGTTTATGTATATATAAATAAACACACATGCATGTATATATTTAAGAAAAATAAGTTGTTTATATTTATATATAATATAAATTATATGAATATAAATATATGTATATAAATATATGTGTATATATATGTATGTATATATATGTAAATGCATGTAAATATTTTTGAAATATATACTGTATGTGTGTGCATTTATATATATACATAATAAATATACACAGTACACACATATATTATGTAAACAAAAACTTTTATTTTGGATGAATCACGATTAATCATTTGACAACACTAGTTCTTGCTAAAGTTCTACAATGCAGAAAATTAAAATAAAAAAAATGTATTAAAATAAAAGGATTTTTTAATTTGGAAATCTGTGGAAAATATATTTCAATAATTTTGCATTGTCTGAGTAAAATTTGTGTTTCCCAGAGAAACTTTGCATTGGTGCGCAAACGCTTTTTTTTTTTTTTTTTTGCCTAATAAATTTTGCGTAGTTGCAAAAGTCACAAAATCTTTACGTTCAATAAAGAAACTTTGCGTTCACCTGCAAAAATTAGCATTTCCCTGAGAAACTTGCAAAACGTTTGCGTTCCCACAAGAAACTTCATATAATCGCAAAGTTTTGCAGGCAAACACAAAGTTTCTCTGAAGCACAAACATTTTGCAAGTGACAACTATGTTTCTAGGGTAAACGCACAACATTTCCTATTTTTTTTCCATCACCACGTCCCTTGTGTGTCTAAACTCTCATTCTAGAGTTTTTTCTTTATAATTATGTACAAAACCCCAAACAGAAACTCTTGCTTAGATGTCATAAACATGTGACCATTAATACGATACCGAAACATGACTGTGGGGAGAATCACATGCTCTTACGCATAAATTATGTTATGCTAGGTTTTCAGACAAGGAATCCACATGAAACACATCATGCATCATAAAAGTGCAGCTGTCGTTCTCTCTGATCAGCAAACACTATCATTATAGTTGTGTAACGATGCCTGAAGAGTCAGCGGTAGTGAAGACGTCATACTGTAACATTTTTAAGGAAGAACTGGAGAACCAAAAAGTGTGCAAGCTTTGCATGAAACCCTTGGTAGATATTGATAAGTGGAGAACACATCTAAGTCATTTCTAACCAAAAAAAAAAAACTAACTAAAATTATAAACACAGATGAGGCCTACGCGTTCTTGTTTGCCTTGCGGCCATATAATAACTCGCCTCTACAAGAAGAAACACGAACGCATTAATTGGTTGTACTCCTGCAGCAATGTGAGTCTAACAGACGGCTCCCGTTTAGTGTGAAATCTGTAATTGGATCAACATTCAGTATCAGAATACGCCAGCGTGTGTTAGCTTAAGTGCTCATTAATAGCTGATCATGCTTTATCTCCATCTCAGCGCATCTTGTGTCCTGTCTAGCCACAACAGAGTAACTGATGTGCAGTATCGTAACTCTTTCACTAAGTGCTTTAGGGGACATGCACCAAATTCATGGCGATTGACCACAATGGGCGTAGGTGGTCAGGGCAAAATAGTTTGAGTCATTCTATACCATGGCTTACGGTGTATATACACTTTCAGAAAAGCTGTCATTGGGGCTGTAGCATTTCAAAGGGTACTAATATGTACTCTTTAGTTATTAATATATATCTTTAAGGTACTAATATGCATCTTTAGGGGATGCTAATTACAAAAGTTACCTTTTAAATAGGTACTGCCCTGGTGACAGCATTTGTGTATAGTGTATAGTGATTTTCGCAAGGAATTTGAAGGCCAAATGTTTTCTATACTGCGTAACCATGTAATAATGTCTTTATTGCAATATTATAATACATACACTCTAAGAAGATGCAAACATTGTACCCTTTGAGGCAGAACAGGTTATCCTTTCTCCCATTTACTTTAAAGGGACTTTTTTAAAATATATATATTTTTAACCTTATCTACCCATAAAATGTTCATAGTAATACCGTTTAAGGTACTAATATGCAAATTTCATGCATAAATAAGGTCCACGAATACATATTTTGAAAAATATGCTCCCCATGGCAGCTTTTGTACCTTTTATTTTTTTTCTGAGTGTATAGTGATTTTCCACTAGACAGTTTAATGCCAAATATTTTAGATACTGTATAACCACGTAATAATATTTAATACAGTATTATAATGCTCTAATACATACACTCTAACAAAAAAAAAAAAAAAAAAAATGCCAACATTGGACATTTTGAGGTAGAACAGGTTATCCCTTCTGCCATTTCCTTTAAAAATACTTTTTTTTTTATCTTATCTACCCATAAAGGTTCATAGTAGCAGCTTTTAAGGTACTAATATGCATCCTTCAGGTGTAAATAAGGTCCAAAAATATATCTTTTGAAAAATTCCCACCCCATGGCAGCTTTTGTACCTTTTTTTTCTGAATGTATAGTGATTTTCCACTAGAAATCTGAATACCAAATGTTTTCTACATTGTATAACCGTGTAATAATATATTTATTACAATATTATAATGCTGTAATACATACACTCTAAGAAAAAAAGGTAAAAAAAAAAATGTAGAACAGGTTATCCCTTGCCCCAGTTCCCTATAAGGGACATTTTGCACCTTATCTACCCCTCAAATTTTTAAAGTAGTACCTTTTAAGGTACTAATATGCGTGTTATAGGGGTAAATAAGGTCCCCCAGTGACAGTTTTTGGACCTTTTGTTTTCTGAGCGTACAGTTCTTTTCACTACAAATTATAATACCAAATGTTTTATGTCATATAGCATGTAATGATGTTTTTATTACAATATTATAATATTGTAATACCTACACTCAGAAAAAAATACAACAGCTTATGCCTTGTCATAGTATCCTTAAAGGGACATTTTATACCATTTCTACCCCTAAAACATTCATAGTAGCACCTGTCACCGTCTTTTTAGTTGTTGTCCTTTTTTCTCTATCAAATCTTTTCGTAATTATCATAAATTATATATTGTTTGAAAGCTTAGAAGCTCAAGATTCATCCTATTTTGAAATCGGACATTGCGTTACCATGGCAATTGTACTTTAAAATCTTTTGGCAGTCTCCTCCCCCTTAGCGGGCGGTGTCAAATGTCATATTACAAAATGCGTTATGTTTTTTTTATAATCAACTTTTTATAATCTTGACAAAAAAGCATATCATTGGAAAGGTCTGAGTCTCAGGATTCCATATTTGGTGGTTATTTTGTGATAGAAGTAATATTGACAGAGAAATCTAGACATTTGTGACAGAAAAATGCGTAAAAAAAAAAAAAATCAATGGAGTTTAGATGGCACCCGGTGGCTGTTTGTGGTATAACACCTTAAATAAAATCTCACAGGAACCTCAATTTTTTTTTTTTTTCATATCAACTTCAAATTTGGAACATAACTTATTTAGACATAAGGCTTTAATTTTATAGCAATTTTAGAGTAAAACATGTTATGTAAAATATTTATTATATATAAAATAAAATTAATACAGTGTATTTTCTTTACAGTAAATTTAAACTTCTGTAACTTTTTAATACTTTAATATTTTGAAAAAAAAAAAAAAAAAAAAAAAAATATATATATATATTACACAATAAGCTGTTGTATTTTTTTCTGAGTGTAGTATATATATTATCCACTTTTGCTGATTTGTCTTCTTTAAAAAGAGACCAACCTTATGTCTGTATTCCAAAGTGTTCATAAATTACAACAATTTAAGTTTGTATAGTGCACTTTTATGCATATTTTAAAAAATGGGGTGACAGTTAAGGGGTTAAGGGTACGTAATACTACTCTAAGGTATTAATATGAATAAATATCAGTCCCATGTGAAAATGCATTACAATTCTCGAGTTATTCAAAGGGAGAGGGGGACATTGGGAAGGTCTCACTGGGTTTAACAGTCGACATGATCATGCTACTTCTTCAAGAGCTATGGACATGCTAGTAATAAGGACATGCATTTAGACACTGGGAACACATAGTTGTGAGCACACCTGGTTAGCATACAGTTTCCCCAGGGGCTGCCTGTTCATCAGATTGACTGCACTCCATAATTAAAGGCCTTGGAAAAGGAAAGAAACGAGAACAAATGTGCGTAAGGAGGGGTGCAATACCCATTTCTAGAGCTGGAACTTGAACGCACAACGGGGTCCATACAAACACGAACAGGGCTTGGATATTCATCTCAGTCGTGGCTCATCTTTTGCTCGCCGTATGAACCCTGCATGCTCGTCTTTGTGCTGTCTGTGAGCATGAACGGCATGTCTGACTCTGTTTGATCAAAGCAAACTGGCTCATTTTCCCCAACCCCATTCCCTTGATGCCAACTTCAAAATCAGACCCCCCAATACCTCGCGCCAATCCCGACGTCTTATAATGTCAGTTGAAGAACTAATTAACACAAGAAACAAAAATGTAGCAGACACACTTATGCTCTTTGTCACCTTCCTGTCAAATGCTGTCATCGTAACCGATGTCAAGACTGTTGAAAGAGTCTTTGAGATTTGCGCAACGACCACATAATTCCACAAAATTGTGAAATTGGTCAGATTAGTCCTCTGTGAAAAAGTACACATACTTTTAAAAATAATACTTATTATGGGAAATGATATGTTTTAAAATAATACACTTAAGTGCAAACGGAATGTAATTTTTTTTGACACTAAATTGCATGTTTATTGCGAAATTATTATAATTATCAAATTTATTATAGCTTATATGTATTTAAAATACAATTAGCTGAATTTTAGATTTTTTTTTTTTTTTTTTCTGATCCACTTAAGTAGGACTTTAAATGTACTTCTATTGTCTTTGAAATATTGATAAAATTTACTATTGAATATACTGGAAAGCATTTTTGGTAAACCATGTTTTTGGACACTTAATTGCATGTTTATTGCAAATTTATTATAGTGTAAATTTATTTAAAATGCAATTAGCTGAATTTTAGAGTGTTTTCCAACACATTAAGTAGGACTTCAAATTTATTTCTATTGTCTTTGAAAAATGGTTAGACATTACTATTTAATATATACTGGCAAACATTTTTGGTAAACTAAAATATAATTTAATGTAATTCCTATTGGAACTAGTATTTATCATGTATTTAAATATTTGTAATTACACATTTATAATCATGTAGTGCATTTAAATTTAGTACACTTAACTATTTTAACTTTAAATGTAATATCGGATAACACAAACTTAAAATATTTTGCTAGTCAACGTGAAAATAAGAGTACTTCTTTAAAGCAATGCAAAATATTGACAAATGTAATTTTAAGTGTACTTAAGTATTATCTTTAAGTACTCTTAATTTACCTTTTATTTAATTAATATTTGTTATCTACAAGTGTACAAGAAAAATTTACTTTTAAGAATTGAAGTACACTACAAGTGCACATTCAATATAATTAAGCACATTTTTTCGCAAGTAAATTATCTCGAATCTTTGAAGAGATTGATAGCTTGAATGCAAGTAACTTTGAGTAGTAAAAGATGTAAATCTAGCACACATTTTGATTGTTTTACATGACATAACAATAGTCAAGTGGCAGAAAGCTGCGATTTCCTAAAATTAAGAGTTTCCACTGTACAATTACGAATTCAGCAAAGATTTTCAGGCAATTTTACTAGTTAAAAATGATGGTAAATCCATCATGAAATGAAAGCTACATCTGCAGCATTGACGGTGAGCCTTGTTAGTAGGTAAATGGCTGGGAGAGTGACAAGCATTGTGCCGTGACTGATGGCAAGTGGACGGATGGGGATGAGGAGGCTCCTTTCATGGGTTTCCCATGGAGGATTCAGGTTGTTGGAGACCCAGCCACCTACATCAAGAAGCGTCGACCAATTAGAGGTTGCACGCCAGCTCGCCAAAAGCAGCCTTCTCCTCTAATCACCACACTCCAGCGTGGCACAAAAGCCCGGGCCGCTCACCACATTTCAATTTAAATAGGATCCCCCCTTTCCCCCTCCATCCTCTTTCAACGACTTTCCCCCTCTCTCCCATACTCTCTCCCCCACTTTCTGCTGCTTCACCTAACCCCCCAAGAGCTAATAAAAGCAGCAACAAAAGCACACACAAAGCAATCAGTCTAATAGCTTTAATAAGTTTAATGCAGTGTTTTCCCCACGCTGTTGACACATCTCAGTGTTGGGTGGCAAAACAGAGCTCAAGTGTTTGGAGACAGAGGGTGACATTCTTTTTTTGGTCGCGGGGCCTGCCTTTCGGTACGATTTCACAACAGCGCAGCGGGAGACAAAACTGGCGAACCTTTAGACGCAAGATGGAATGCACAGATCTGAGAATCCCAGAGAGTTAATTAATTATTCCTGAAAATTAATGAGAAGTTGTTTATAAACATGAGAATGCAATGAATACAATGTTTGTTATATATATATATATATATATATATATATATATATATATATATATATATATATATATATATATATATATATATATATATATATATATAAAAATTTCTCAAGAACACATTTTACTGCAAATTCACAATTTTTTATTTATTTCTCTAAATAAATAAATAAATAAATGAATAAATAAATGAAATGCTACCAAAAATAATGTGACAGTTTACAATAAAATAAACCTAAATATATATATTAGTTTCCAATGCAACATTTCTCATTTTAATTTTGGCTGATGTAAAATAAATACAATTAGAACTTAAAGAATTAAAAACAAAACAAAACAAAAAAATTATATATTTTATTTATATAAACAAAAACTACTAAAAATGACAAAAACACACAACAAAACTATTAAAACTAACTAAAATAAAACAGGAAAATATAAAAATAAAAGCTGATTCACAATATTAACAAAATCAATAACAGTATCTCGATGCTAAAATAACATATATATATATACACAGTTGTGCTCAAAATTATTCATACCCTTGGTAAATATGGTAAAAGAAGGCTGTGAAAATAAGTCTACATTGTTTATCCATTTGATCTTTCATTCAAAAATTTCAAAAAAGTCTAACCTTTAATTGAAGTTAAAATAAATAAATAAATAAATAAATAAAATAAAATGAAAGTGGGGGAAAATCACATTAGGAAATAATTATTTTTTTTTTCTAGTACACAATGGCCACAATTATTGGTACCCCTAGAAATTCTTATGATTAAAATATCTTTGAAGTATATTCCCATTCATATTTGCATTTTTATCACACCAGGGAGACTAGGAACATGAAATCGTCCAGCCTTGGCTTCCTGTTTCACAGGATTATAAATAAGAGGAACACAACGGCCAAATTCCCTTAATCATTGATCACAAGGAGTAAAACCAAAGAATATACTGTATTTCTGTTGTGCAGCAAGAGATTGTTGAACTTCACAAAATTAGAAAGTGGCCGTAAGAAAAGAGCTGAAGCATTAAAAATCCCCATTTCCACCCTCAGGGTAATAATTAAGAGGTTCCAGTCAACTAAAGATATTACACATCTGCCTGCAAGATGAAGTGTGTCTATATCGTCCTAATGTACAGTGAGGAGGAGAGTTTGAGTGGCCAAAGACTCTCCAAGGATCACAGCTGGACAATTGCAGAGATTAGTTGAGTCTTGGGGTCAGAAACCTAAAAAAAAAAAAAAAAAAAAAAAAAAAATATATATATATATATATATATATATATATATATATATATATATCAAACAGCCTCTACATCACATGTTGTTTCGGAGGGTTTCAAGAAAAATTCTCCTAGCTCATCCAAAATCAAACTCCAGCATATTCAGTTATCAGACACGACTGGAACTTCAAATGGGACTGGCTTCTATGGTCAGATGAAACTAAAAAATGAGCTTTTTAGCAGCAAACACTCAAGATGGGTTTGGTGAACACAGGGATAAAAAGTACCCCATGTGTACAATGAAATATACTGCTGTATTTTTGATGTTGTGGGCCTATATTTCTGCTGGAGGTCCTGGACATCTTGTTTAGACACATAGCATCATGGATTCAATTAAATACCAACATATAAAAAATTAAAAACTTACTATCCATGCTAGAAATCTTATAATGGGCCATGTTTGGATCTTCCAACCGTACAATAATCCAAACACAAACCTCAAAAACAACACAAACATGGGTCACTGAGCACAAAACCAAGCTTCTGCTATGGCAATTCCAGTTCTCTGACCTGAACCCTATAGAAAATGAGTGAGGTGAACTGAAGAGAAGAAGCACCGTCATGGAGCTGTGAATCTAAAGGGTCTGGAGTGATTCTGGATGAAGGAGTGGTCTCTGATCTCTTGTCAGATGTTCTCCAAACTTATCAGGTATTATAGGTGAAGATTGAGAGCTGTTATCTTGGCAAAAGGAGGTTGCAAAAAGTATTGAATAAAAGGGTATGATTAATTGTGGCCAATGTGTATTAGAGAAAAACACTTATTTCATAATGAGCTTTCTCTCCCATTTTAAATTCTTATTCTGTAATGAAAGATTAGATTTCTGTAAATTTTGTAAAATAAAAGATCAAAAAGATTAATGATACAGATTTATTTTCACAGCTGCCTTTGATCATATTTACCAAGGGTATGAATAATTTTGAGCACAACTATATATAATATATATATATATGTATGTATGTATGTGTGTGTGTTTTCATATTTACTTATTTTTATTTTTCCAATATCTCAACAATCTTATCACAAAAGCATTGGCTCAACCAATAGCATGCGTTTGGGGTGGGGCTTTTTGTTCGCCTGACCAATGGTGCAGAGATGAAAACCGGTTTAACAATTTTTTTTTTTTTTTTTTGTAGCTCCATTTGGTGACGGTAATGGTGCTGAAAGTACACACTTGGACTTTAATTTTCATGAAATGCAAAATTATATGTAAACTCACTTCTTTTTAGCCCTCAATCTGCACTCTCCTGGTCCAGTTTTTCTTACTTTCCACATCTTCTAACCTCCAAACGACCGGGTAAAGCTGAAGCATAAATTGTGTAATCTCTCACCTGTCTGCCCACACGCCACTGACTCGGTTTCTAAATCCACTGAACATTCTTTGTATCAATAGAGGTGGTTTTGTTCACATACCCCTCTTCAAAACCATTGCTTACTGGAACAAAGAAATATTTGAAGGCACTCGTAAACGCGCAGAATGTGTGTGAGTGTGTGTTGATTCAAGTGTTTTTTTTCTGTCTTCCTCTGTTATTAGCACTTCTCTGTCATTAGAGGATTAGAATGGAAGAGCTGACCTTTCTTACATCAATATACGTGTGTGTGTGTGTTTTTAACATGCTACTCTGAGAATGTGAATTTGCCTTTGAATGTGTATATGTCATGCAACTTGAATGTTTAGTGTTTAAACCAAAAACACTGACTTATCATTTCAGAATTTACACAGATTTCCATATTTACTTCTAAACATCCGGCTACACATTCACGTTCTTTCAGTCATGGTGTTTTGATATGTGCTTTAGTAACCTCAAATATGTACATTTCCTGGGATTTTTGAGTTTATATGGGACCCTCTTAATAAGCAAAAGATACATAAATAAATAAAAATAAAATAAATAAATGAATAAAAGTTAAATAAATAATAAAATTTTATATATGTGTGTGTGTTTACAATTTTAAGTTAAGAAAATTTCATAAAGGATCAAAAGCAATTTTAAATGAACTAAATAATATATTATCATTTATTTATTTAGTTTTTAAGGAGTTTATATATTGCAATGTAGCTTATATATTTCTACTTTTTTCTTATATATTAGTATTTTATTGTCTTTTTTTTTTTTTTTTTTTTTTTTTTTTTTTTAAGAAGTGTAGTGTTTGTACCAATAACAATGACTTTTAATTTTCACATGTTTTGATATGGCTGTAGTAACGTCAAATATTTATATTTTCTGAGATTTCTGAGACTGAGAATGTTAACCTTATGTTATAATATGTGAAAAAAAAAAATTCTGAAAAAATACTGAATATAACAAAAAAAAAAAAAATTGAACTAAAAATGTAATGTGTGTGTGTGTGTGTGTGTGTGTGTGTGTGTGTGTGTGTGTGTGTGTGTGTGTGTGTATATATATATATATATATATATATATATATATATATATATATATATATATATATATATATATATATATATATATATATATATAATTTATTTTTTAAGTTTCATGATATTTAAATTGTAAGTTATTATAAAGTGAGTCTTATTTATCAATTTACACAATAGCACTGAATAAATAGATAAATAGATATATTTATATTATTAAACATATTGTACTTAATAAAGCTTTTTTTAGTAGTAGTAGTAGGTTATATGGTACATTGTTACTATTTTCTTATACTTCAGTTTTTTTTTATAGTTAAAAAAACAATTTAATTATTTTTTATGACCATTGTCAACATGAGGTGAATAAGTAAACCTGCATTTCATTTTGCTGCAGTTAATTTATGTGTTGGGCCTGTTTTCTCAAGTTTCATAAATGTTCTGCCTCACTGACTAAAGTTTATGGCGTGTGTTTTATGTCATTGAGTTTATAGCCTAAAGTTTGCCCAAGCTTCACACTGAAACATTCAGCTTTTGCAAGGGTGAGTTTTTGTCAATCACGTTCGCCGTCCTGCCAGAAAAGACCCATATTCTTAGGTTTTTCCTCAGAACCGAGAGGAACAAGGAATAAACTGTGTGGAGCCATTTTAACAGTAACGAGGCGTAATGGAGGCTCGGTGCCGCTGCTGGAGTGTGAATGAATCGTCGCATTGAGGGCATGGCCTCTCGCCCCCCTGAATGCGGCGGGATGGGGTGCGTTCGCTCTCTCATTGAGCCGGGACTTGCCTCCTCATCTAAACGCGCGCTCAGCTGACACAATGCTCGGCTTTGCTGTTTTTCAGCACAGCTTACAAAACGCAAACAAAACAGAACGTTCACGGCTCGCTTGCACTACACTGCTTTTCTCTGGGTTTGTCTTGCGTTTTATTCGCGCTAGCGTTTTCTCATCTGGCAGCTGACTTGTGGGTTTCTTTTAAAGGGGTCTGAATATCGGCGGACCTGTCAGTCAGTGACACAATATGACGGTCTGGACGCACCGCATGACATCCCGACAGGAAATTAATGGCAGATTCTGTCTGAAGAATAAACAGCTGCCTCAGATTCAGTTTCTACTTATCGTACAAACACCTACATGTTAGAAACTTCTCAACTTCAGCTTGATATTTCCTGCGGTGGGGATTTTTTTATTTTTTCAGGCGTACATCACACGAGTAAACAAAGATGCGTAGAGAACATCCAAATAATGTAAACTTGGTATTAACATCCATCTCGAGTGATATGATCTCCGTCAAAGTAGACTGAGTGTTATGTGGGATTTTGATTGACAGGTGAGTAGGCGGTCCTTCGCTGTCATCCGGGATGCATCAGGATGCATTTGCACTGTGCTAATAATGTAAATTGGTCTGCGCAATTAAATCAAAATCGCGATATTGTGGTCGTAACGACTGCAGTTTAATATAAGGGCTCATTTTATTTTCCTGCCAAAATGAAAACTTGTTGGTTTAATATTTGAAAATCAGACAGTCATATATATTCATGTTGTAATTTTACAGTTGTGTGATAAATTATTATTGTTAATTTTTTTTCTTAAATACTGTTTCTATTTATTATAAAAAGTAGTATTTATTGTTTATTTTTATAGCAAAAGTCATAATTATAATGAAATGTTGTTGTTGTTGTTGTTATTATTATTATTATTATTATTATTATTATTATTATTATTATTATTATTATTAATGTTGTTGAGTCATGTTTATCTTATAATTGGAATAAAATTACTCAAGTACACATTTTACATTTTACTATAAATTACATTTTATTTTTGATTATTTAAACAAACAAACAAACAAACACACATAAATAAATAAATAAATAAATGTGCAACAGAGTTCTCATAGTTAACTAAAACTAAAATGAAAAAAAAAACTTTGCTACTTGAAATAAAATATAAAAATAGTCATGCTAATTGCTTATTTAATTAATTATTTTAATTCAGCTAGTTTCCAAGGCAACATTTCCCATTTTTATTTAATTAAAAAACCTACTAAAAACCTAAAACTAAAACTGAAATAAACATTTATTAAAAACTATATATACATATTTATAAAAAAAAAAAAAAAAAAAAAAAAAAAAAAAAAAAAAAAAAAAAAAGACAGACATGCAACAAAATTACTAAAACTCTAACTAAAATGATCCCGAAAGCAAAAAAAAAAAAAAAATAATAATAAAATCTCATCCAACATATTAACAAAAATTATAATAGTATCTCAATGACACTTAAATAGCAATGATGTGCAGATACTATTTACAGGCAAGCCATTCATAGATTTATTTCATAAACAATTAAATATCGTAATACAAAAGTATTATTATTATTATTATTATTATTATTATTATTATTATTATTATTAAACCTAGAGCAAACTTAGAGCTATCGGGGGTATTAAATAATAATAATAATAATAATAATAATAATAATAATAATAATAATAATAGTAATAATACATCTCAATCACATTTTTTATGTCAATAATTGCAATTACTGTTATTTTTCCCCCCAGAAAGTTCTACATGTGAACTTTTTACACCCTGAATGAATGTTAATACCTGGTGTAACAGTGTTTTTATCGCTCACTTTAGAGGACAAGAAACCTCATCTGATATTTATTTTAAATGCACCCATTCATCTTATTCAGTAAACACAGTCTCAACGTTCAATTGTAACTGCAGCCGCGACGTATAAACAGCCGAAGCAGGTGGTGGAAGGTAAAATGGTTGACTCAATATGTTGGTAGTCTAGGCTGAGTGAGTGTGCTTTCATTATAATAAAAACAGAGAGCTGCACATATGGCTGGTGGGATAAAAACAGAAAAAAACAGACAGGCAGAGCATATTGGGTATTGAGGAAATTGTGAAGATCTTCCTTTTGTGAGTTTTATGGTGCTGTTCAAGAACTCCTTTGCTCTGTTATATATCCTCTAGAGTTTTACAGCTGCTAGCTTAAGGGTGCGAGTGTGTGGATGTGTTGTGTGTGTGTGTGTGTGTGTGTGTGTGTGTATACGTGTGGGAAGGGGAGCGGGTTGTCTTCAAAAACACTTAGCTTTTCTTTCCCACCCAGCAAATACATGGCTAATTAAATCTAATTAGAGGAGGGCTGTCATAAATCTTTGACGATGCCTTCTGGATCACCCACAAAGCTGTTTCGCCATTCTGCCGTCTTTTCACTGTTGATTAGCATGATAGCGTTTCTCTGTTCCTGCACCCATGAATTTACCGCAATGCATTAATACCTATTAACAATATGGACAATGACAGTTATGAGTCGTTTAGCTCGTCCTGCACAGTGTGAAATCACTTCCTCCCAAGTTTTTCCATTTAATTCATTTTTTTTTTTTTTTTTTTTTTTTTTTTGCCAGTTGTTTAGGCTAATATTGTTCCTCAAACTGAGTGGATCTTTATTTTTTATTTTTTTGTTCTGCAGAAACACTGATGGACACCAAATGGGCCACCACTGAACTCGCATGGACCTCACATCCTGAAACTGGGGTAAGTTATTACTTTTGTGTGTTTGACTTTGGTTAACCTGAGGCCATCGTGCTTATATGATCCGTGTGATTTGTGTGTGTGAGTGTGTGTACCTGTGGGAATATCTTGTTTTGTTTTGTTGTTTTTGCTTTTTGTCTTTCTTTTTTTTTCTTTTTGCTTTTTTTTTTCATTTTTTCATTTTTGTTTTTTATTTTACTATTTTGTTTCATCGTTTTGTTTCCCCCCTATTTTTTATTTCATTTTGTTTTTACCTTATTTTACTATATATATATATATATATATATATATATATATATATATATATATATAATATACATGCATGCATACATACAGTATATAAATTAAAAGTAAAATATAAAGCTGCTAACTTTATTTTTTGTAATTTCTTTCCTTTTTGTTGTGGGCATTTTGCCATTATTTCCATGTCAAATAAGCACAGTTCCTCCAAAATTTTCACTACCATAATAATAATAATAATAATAATAATAATAATAATAATAATAATATGAATAAAAAATAGAAACAAATGTATGTATTTGTTTGAAATACAGAAATGGCTGAGTTTTTTTTATTTTTTTATTTATTTATTTTTCTTCCCAATCCACTAATGACACTTATAAAAGGGTTTAATTGTAATTAAATTTATTTTAAAAATACAAACTTATAAAATAGGCCTTATTTTCTTTAAGACAAATTTAATTTCTTATTATTTCCATTGAATATTTAATTTGAGGGCTAAAAATGACTTGCACATGTTCATGACCAGTTTCGTGAGATTTTCTCATAAATGTCATAGTTACCGAACCTTTAAATCAAGAGGTATTATAAGAGGTCCAGTTACAGTCTAGTTCAAATATAGTGTGTTAAACACAGGAAGCTCTGAGTTTCATCAGATAAAGCCAATGCCTAGATCAGATTTCACCCTAGCCGTGTTACATTCATTCTCCAAAAGTGAAATCTGTGCCCACAAGCGTTTGGCAGACACAGCAGAAGTATCCTTCGCTCGGTATATCTTTCACAATACCCAGACACTGCTGCCTCTTCTTACTACTTTTGTTGGGATTTGCCTAATTCTTTGGGTCTTCAGCTCTTTTCCTTATATCCTGTTCTTCAGGGTCCTGCATGTGCCCCCTTCTTGCCCCCAGCCACACCATCTCAGCTGTTGCAGTCACCCCTCCCCAAAACCTTTACTTCCGAGTAACTTAGCACCAATGCACCAAGGCATAAGAGCAGCCCCAAAGACACAAATCAACTGGCATTTCACCTTCCCCGTCCATATATTATTCTTGTAAATATCCCTCCCGCCCCCATTAAAGCACTAAAACTCACCAGCACAATGGGCCCAAGAACAACCCCTTTACACCCCAACAGATGCCGCTTTTCAGAACAAACATTGCCCAATGCTTTCCCTTCTGCTCTCTGTCATGCACACCGCTGTATATTTCACCCGCACCAGCCCGCTGTATTTTAGGACAGACACGGGAAATGTGGTAGCAGTGTCTCCTTGCCTTAAATTTCCCAGTGTTCTGGCCAATTTGGCCAATTGTGAAAATACTATTTTTTTTTTTTTTTCACTGCATAAAACTTCATAATATTTATCCTCCAAATTTTCACTGTTGCAATGCATTCAGACATTTTACTTTCTCATTAGATTCTCATGACTGTACAACACTATGTATTTTTGTTTTTGTTTAAATCTGCAAAAGATAAAGGCTATACATGAAAAACTGCCATGATCAATAAATTCTGTTGAATTTAAATAATATGTATTTCTTCATTTATTTATAGCAGTTATGAGAATTCGGGTGAGGTGGGGGAGTGTGTTGCCTGCTTGTCATAATTTAATTGTCTACAAAATGTGTTTTTTTTTTTTTTTGTTTTTTTTATTTCTGTTGGGGTGAAATGTAATTTTGACAGGTTTTTTTATTTTTTATTTTTATTTATTTATTTATTTTTACAGCCACTGGCTTAATTGGCACCCTCCATATCTCTCTTTCCTACAGCATACTCGTTTCTAATTTTGTGTGACACTAAGTTCAATGGTATGTCGCACCCAGAAAACCGAAATGGGAACAGTGCCCAGATAATAAAAACAGGGGCAAAAGGTTGGAATAAATCCCAGTCTGACTCAGCAGTTATTTTTCTCTTTTCATTTAATCTGCGACGAAAACAGAAAAACCTCTATTAGTCATTAGCCTGACACCTGTAACCCGAGAAATAAACACAGATAAATACAGACTGTAACACCATTAAGGAAAAATAAACATAACGACCTGCTATCGCTTAAACCTGACCTGCTAATTCTTCCAAGATAAACAAACCGAGTAAAAAAAAAAAAAAAAAGCTGTAATGCACTTATATATTTATAAATAAACCACAACATTCCACAGCAGCATCTGCTTCTAAAGTAAATGCATTCATCTTTTTTATTTTTTTTATTTTTCTACAACAAATCAAAGAGATGCAGCAGGGGAGAATTAATGTGCATAACTTTTCACATTGAATCTGAAGTGTGTGCTTTCACATATCAACGTTTAATGTGCAGAAATACCTTAAAACCATTCGTAGGCTTATTTCCCTAAAACATTGAGTTGAAAAGAAATTGATTGGGCATCTATATCCTGGAAAGACGTATGTTTGGTGGCCCACTATTCCTAAAGGAGTGCGATTGTGTGGGCCACTTTCTCGTTCCCATCTTCACGCTCTCAGCAATTTATTCCACTGAACTAAATGCCCATTTACACCTCATTCTTTCTCCTGTCGCATTGACCTGATGCTTATTATTGATCTCCGCACCCTTGGCTCAGAAAGGCAGTGATAAAGCAGAGACTTCTGGAAGCCCTGTCTGCCTCGGGTCCCCGGGGCCCATAGGGATGAATGGGCCTGTCCACACAACATCCATATCTCTGTGTTAATTAAAGACTTCACCTCTACACAAACACTACGCTACGCTCTCAACAAATCTATCGATGCCGTGCTAGTTTTCTTTTTCCTTTTTGGCTACAGCTCATTCTCTCCTTAAGGATCGCTTTTTCTTGAACTCGCTGTAATCAAAAGAAGTGGGATGGTTTCCCAAGGTTGAGCATGAATCTAATTGTTCCTTTACTGAAATGAATATGAATCATTCCTTGTTGATATAGTATGCTGTTTGTTTAAACAAGCCGAGGTTGATGTAAAAACCTTCATTAGCTGCCAAGATTGCTAGTAGGCGTTCTTACTCAACCACAGTCTGCGTAGTTGTCGTGTCACATGGTTTTACCTCAAATGCAATCAACCTCTCACCTGTCTTTTCAAAAAGATGTGTGCTCTTAATTTTGGTAGAGAAGAAAGAAAGGATTTTGGTAGAGCATTGAACGTAGCTTGTTGATCTGCATGAATACAATGTAATCATGGTGGTTTAATTGAAAGGTAATTGATTGTGAAGTGATGCAGATAGTACTGCACACTCGAGGTATACGGTAAACATCCACTCGTCGTTTTTATTCGATGGAGTTCTGACACTCCATGGTAATTTTGATGAATTTGCCAGGCGGGTTTCCTCATTGAACTGGTGAATGCAGATGAAAGACCAGCGTGCAGCTCCCCACTTAATGACACCACGCACAATGTGTAATTGAAAAGGCACAAACCAAAAAGCACAATTTAATTTCCCCTCTCTTTCATCCATCCCATTCACTCTTTTCTCGGCTTGCTCCCTCCGTTATATTGTTTCTTAGCTCCGGTGCGTGGGGCTGGAGCTGAGAAGCAGCAATTTATTGCCTGCCGTACCTCTGCAGCGCAACACCTCAGAGTTCTAAAGCCCTGGATAACATCAAAATGAGAATGGTTTCATTTGTAATACTGACAATAAAGCGTATTGTACCGTACTTTAGATAAAGCATTTGTTATTGCTAAGAGAATCCTCCAATGCAGTATATATAAAGTGCTAGCTCATTCTGAAGGTGAACTTGTGTGACTTAGTGTTCTCTATTTTCCCTTTTTTTTTTTTTTTTCTCAGTGGGAGGAAGTTAGCGGTTACGACGATGCCATGAACCCCATCCGAACGTACCAAGTGTGCAACGTTCGTGAGCTTAACCAGAACAACTGGCTTCGCAGCGACTTCATCCCTCGAAAGGACGTTCTCCGTGTATATGTGGAGATGAAGTTCACCGTACGAGATTGCAACAGTATTCCCAACATTCCAGGATCATGTAAAGAGACCTTCAATCTATTCTACTACGAGTCCGACTCGGATTCTGCCACCGCCACCAGTCCTTTTTGGATGGAGAACCCTTATGTTAAGGTGGACACTATTGCTCCGGATGAGAGCTTCTCTATGTTGGAGTCTGGCCGGGTTAACACCAAAATTCGCAGCTTTGGTCCACTTTCCAAGGCTGGCTTCTATCTGGCTTTCCAGGACCTGGGCGCCTGCATGTCTTTAATCTCCGTCCGAGTTTTCTACAAGAAGTGTTCCACGACCATTGCCAATTTTGCCGTCTTCCCAGAGACGGCCACAGGAGCCGAGGCTACATCACTAGTCATTGCCCCCGGCACTTGTGTGCCGAACGCTCTGGAGGTGTCTGTCCCTCTTAAACTCTACTGCAATGGAGATGGAGAGTGGATGGTTCCTGTAGGTTCCTGCACTTGCATGGCTGGGTTCGAGCCTGCAGTTAAGGACACACAGTGTCAAGGTGAGTGCTGATATGAGTTTTTCTCTCTGTGCAATTTGTCTTATCTCTCGGTATCACATTAAGCCAAATGGACAAATCATCCTGTTTTTTTTTATGTTTGGCCTAACAGCAAATTTGGTTATTCGACCTCAGTTTAAGCAGTGCAAAGCAATGCATAAGTCTGTATGTCTATCAGAGTGGAACATTTTGCTGAGAGAAAGGAGCGGTCTTGATGAAAAACATATCAGGTTCAGGCTGAGGTGAATTAAGCCAGCGTGTAACATAGCCGCGGTGAAAGTGAGCAGAGCAGACAGCAGGAGGTCAAGGGTCAAATGGAGAGCTGGGAGTGAGAGGAGACCGGAATCGATTTGCGGACCAAGGGCAAGGGCTGCAGTGAAACATTAATGAAGAGCACGAGATGGAGAAAGAAATGTAACCCTGACAGTCAAGGCACCAGAAGTGAAAGGTCGCAAAGAGACAGTTGGTTCCAGCACATTAAAAGAACTACAAAGACAGAGCCACTGAGCAGTGAACCGCTGGGGTAAAGAACTAAACTGAACAGCAAATCGTTTGTGTAAAGAAAAGAGGATTATTTGTGGTGTATGAGGTAATCATAACTGTTATGATTGTTCAGACAGAGGGTTGGAGATTTAAACAAACACTTAAACCTGAGTATTAAACTGTAGTGTGTATTTTGCCCTAAACAGTTTGTGCACATACATAAATGCTGCTTTAAACTGTATACTACTAATATATATATATATATATATATATATATATATATATATATATATATATATATATATATACACACACACTAAGCAATTTACTTACAATTTTAAGCTGTAGGGTTAAGGTTAGGGTTAATTATGGTTAGGGTTAGGGATGATAAAATATCTTGAATATGACTTGGGGTAGGCACATTTTAACCTAAGATGGTAAGAAACCAGCTAGCAACCATATAGTATGCAAAAAGAACAAGAAAGAATGCCTTATAAATAGCATTGCAAATCTACCACAAAATCCTAGTAACCGCATGATACCCTAAAAAGTTAGGATTCGTATAGCAATGCCATACTAACCATTTAAAACACATTAGCATAATGAAAGCAAGTTTTGCATCACTCACATATTTTTTATTTATTTATTTTTTTTCAGAAAATATATGTAGTTGTCAAAGTAATGAAGGACTTTTTATACTACTGCCAAGTTGATATTAAACGTGTGTATACCTGTAGGGGAAAGTGGGCAGTCCTTTGGAAATCTGCTGCCTGATGTACAGTTAGAAACTCATTTGTTTGCTTGTGGTGGCTCAAGGTAAAAGCCCTGGCAGCTGTGCCCTGATAAAATGTTCTCTAATCAAGCCAACCGGAAACTAAAGGAGGGATAAATCTCTCTGTCACCTCTCTCTTGCCCACCTTCATCTGAAGGCCGTTGATCTCATTAATACCCTGCCAGAGCACAGTTAGGACATTCACATGAATATTAATCGACAAGACCCTTTTTTTCCCTTAGCGCTCCATATTTCCCCTATCCGTTCTTTCTCCTCGCTTCCAATTTCACCACAAATTCTAATCACTCCCTTAAGTCCTATGTTCTGCTCTCAATGAGAGAGGGAGAGAGCGAAGAAGGTTTGGGCAATAGAGTGTGAGCAATAGACTGTACTGTAGAGAGTGTACAAGTAAGAGAAAAAAGCCACAGGATTTGCATTTCCTTTGCTTTCTTTCACCTCTCCTCTCTCTCGCACTGTCAGGAGAGCTGCTAGAGGAAGCATGAGGATGAAAGGAAAGGGCTGACTTCTTACCTTCTTGGAAGCGATTAATCAGCACTTTCACCCCTTCAGAAAACAGCCTGAGTTTTTTGAAGGGGAATTTCAAGCAGTCTTTCATAGGGGCTAGAACTAGATGGTCTCATTTGTCTCCCCAAGATTTTGGTTGATTTATGTACATCTGAAAAGCGAGGCAAAACACTGAGGACTCATTAATCTCCAAAGTGATACGTTATGTGCGATAAACACAAACTCACAAGGCCTACACTCTTTCATTTTTATCTCTATGTGAACTGTTTTCTATGTTTCTTCTTCACTACCTACCTCTGGCCTCCCCTGATTAATGGTTAAACAAATAAGCTCCCAAGTTAACAGTATCCCTGCTCTAATGAAGCCTTGTGTCAATATTGCACATTCTGAGATAGGGAACTTGGAAGGTGACCTCAGGAACATCATCTGTGTTGTCCAGAAACCAGATGTTCATTTCATTTTTTTTTCTAAAAAAGCATAGAGACTGATAAAACAGCTCGGTAGGTTGGGAACTGTCATCATACTCCTTTCCTTGTTTGTAATAAACATAAAACTGACTACTTAGACAGTTCAGTGACATTCTGAGCAGAAATATCACACTGGCATTGTGTGCCAGGAGAGCACCTCTGCTTTTATCGTAGATGTGTACACAATCTCCGTAAATGGTTTCAGAGCTCCACAAAGGCGAAAGACCTGTGAATGACACACTAATCACACTAAGCTCACACTTTCCCTTGTAGTCTTTAATATGCTTTGTTTATCCTAGAGGAACACTTCCTGCAGTACAACATTGACATTCCCTGTGTTTGAGTATTGATTGAAGGAGTTCATTTCCAAAAGTGCTCTTGTTTGGAACTAACAGGCATGTGTTTGTAATTGAAGTTAGCATATGCACATGGGGTTTTTGCAAGGCCAGGATATGTTGTTGGAACTCGTCTAGTCATGAGGGGGCTATTTCCCTGGAGGAAAACAACAGCAAATTAACGGTGCCAAACAAATACGTAAGCAAGAACCTGTGCGCCTTCGTATCTTACAATGCCAAGATGGAAAGGATTAGACCGCATACTGTGGGCAAGGAAAACAAAAGTAAGAAACTAAATTAAGGCAAGCAGAGTTCACAAAATGCAAATTGCAAAAAGGAAATTGCTTTTGATTTTGCTGCTGAATGCAATGAAAAGATACCTAGATGGAAGCATACACCAAAAATGAGTAGCAAAAAAGTAAATATGCTGTTATAGCTATGAGTTTCTACCTCTGACAGACGAAGTTAACAACTCTTTCTCTCTTTAGCTTGCAGTCCAGGCACCTTCAAGTCCAAGCAGGGTGAAGGGTTCTGCTCCCCGTGTCCGCCCAACAGTCGGACAAGTTCTGGAGCCGCCAGCATCTGTTCCTGCAGAACCGGCTACTATCGGGCGGACAACGACTCGCCTGACTCAGGATGCACCAGTGAGTAATGCCCTCGATTATATTGCCATTTCACCCACTATGAATTTATCTAAACATAAGGAGTGTTGTTTATTTGCCATGTTCTCAGCTTTCAAAAGCCACATTGATCCAAACACCATATGTACGTTCATATGTTCATCCATATGTAAAGCAAGTCCTCCATCCAGCACGCAGAAAACTACTGGGATTGTTTCGAAACGTTTCCCTTTTTCCTGTTTTATATTAGCTCTTTTCTGCTTGCGTTCATTGTCAGCACTCTGAACAGATACACGCAAAAAAATGTTTTCCCAAGTGAACACCACAGCTATTTCTAGCCATTTTTGATGTTAAAATGAACAGCACAAGTGGGAAAAACAAGGTTTTGCTTAATTTTAGTTACATGAAAGCACTTAATCTGCATTAAGTGTATGTGAATCCCCTTTTGACCAATTTTATTTAAATTTCCTGCTTAAAAAAAAAAAAAAACATTTTAAACTAGCCTAATTTGGTCTGATGGTCTTAACTGCTTACCAGGTTGGTTTCCTCTGCTCAGACTCTGCTTAGTTTGGAATTTTTGTTGGGGTTTAGGGAAGTTGTCAATTGGTCAGCCAAACCAGATTTGCTAAGGGACCTGCTGGGAAAGCAACTAACCAAGGCTAAACCTGCTAACATGACAAATATTTTATTTTTGCAGCCGTGCCCTCATCTCCACGCAGCGTCATCTCCAGTGTAAATGAGACGTCTCTTATACTTGAGTGGAGTGAGCCACGTGACCAAGGTGGAAGAGAGGACCTTCTCTACAATGTCATCTGCAAGAAATGTCTGCCTGAACGTGGTACCTGCACAAGATGTGATGACAACGTCGATATCTCTCCCCGCCACCTTGGGCTTACTGAGAGACATGTTACGGTCAGAAACCTTCAGGCTCACACCCAGTACAGCTTTGAGATTCAGGCCGTCAATGGAGTCTCCAACAAGAGTCCTTACGCACCCCAGTTTGCCTCTGTTAACATCACCACCAACCAAGCTGGTGAGTTCAGTGATTTCTTTCGATTTCAAGCTGTTACCATCTGTCATGGTCCAAAAACTACCTAAACTGTTTTAGTTCTAGAGACTCTAATAACCAGCCTTGACCAGCTAGATCAGCTACCATGTTCCAACAGCTTACAAATATTCTCTTCCATGTGTGTCCTTAAAGGTTACTAAAAAATTGTTTTTCTTCATATGCTCTAGTTTGAAATAATGAAGTGTAATGGCTTCTCTTAAGATATTTCCAACCCACGGCACTTTACCAAAAGAGCTCAGCCCACAGAATGCATCGATGCCAGAGAGCTGTGCTATGAGGCTCAGTAGCAAAGCTAAGCTACTCTAGGCTAGAGTGTGCTGGGTTAGTGAGATGTGGAGATGCATTAACCTTGTGAAAAAAGCCACTTATTGTGTGATTTCAAGTTTTGAATTGACACTGGATTTCTCAGGAGAGTTATGCATATGCATAACCCTCTCTTTAGCACTCTATGCTAGCACCCAGGTCCAATAATGCCTCTGTTTGCTATCAGGGATTGACCGCAGGCATTGTCAAACAACCCGGGCAGTTGTTGCACAGGAGTCAATCCCGGGGTGACATGCACACCCACACAACAGCCCACCCCCATGGTTCCAAAAATTCAGAAGGGTCTGTGATCAGATTATCTCCCAGGACTGTGCTTGAATATTCATCCGCCTTTTAAGACAAAAAATAAATATGGGCCATCAGCTCAAGGGACGTCATGGCTACTTCCACTGTCTCCTCAAGATGAGGCCCCTTAATCCTGGGGTGAAAGTAAGCAAGTGGGCTGCCCAGGGAGCATTGTCTTCAGGGTGAAGCTTTTCTGAGCAAGGCCTGGGTTAGGAGGTTGATGGTGTTGGGTTGGGGGAGAGTGAGCTTTTGGGGGAGGTGGACAAAGAGACAGACAGAATAATAAAGAGCTACTAGGGAAAGGATCAAAGAACCGGACCTGGGGATTAAAACGCTTTTAACAAAGAATGAGTGAGGGAGAAAGAGACAGAGGCAAGAAAGTAGGGGATGCTGAGAGCTACTGTAGTGTGTGAACAGAACTTGATAACATCAGAAACCGGAGACGGCAACATCAGGTCTGAGGACAAATGGGGACGGTTCAGATTATGTAAAGCTAGGTACGAAGATAAGGAAGGAGCTATGGTCGAAAGTTGTGTTAACACGAATATATGGGTAAAACAAATCCCAGGTTACGTTTAATATTAAAAACAATCAATAGATTATATTTAGCATAGAGGCAGTGTTAAATGATATGTTAATTACCACAAAATTCTAATTTTTTTAATTTGATTATATTAAAGAGAGCACAATTTACACCAGCATAATGAAAAAATACTTTACAATTTTAATACATATTTTTCACATAATAATTTGGCAAATAAAGTGCATACTTTTCAAAAAAAAAATATGAGATTATGGAAGACAGACAGTAAGAAGTCGTCATGGGTCATAACAAAGAGCTTAGGGAGTGGACAGAGGGTGTGTGCAGCTATACATATATTTGCATGTGTTTGTAGGTTGTGTGGACTGGATCTGCCAGATACTAAGCCTCTGGTTTGTCTGTCATGGTACTTTTCACAAGAGACTTTAGAATCCATTCTGTCTGTGCAGTTTGAGAGGCTGGGGCCCCGAAAGGGCCCAAGACTAAGAGCTGTCTGATGCTTACACATCAAAGCAGCTTTTTGGTAATCCTGAATGTGAGCATACTCTAAATGTGAAAAAAAAAAATAGAAATTCAGCTTTCATTAAGATAGGATTTCTCTCATGTTCCCTGCACAGCTCCCTCTGCAGTTCCTACTGTCCACCTGATGGGGGCCTCAGCCAACACCATGAGTCTTTCCTGGCTCCCCCCTGAAAAACCAAATGGCATCATCTTGGATTACGAGATTAAATACCATGAGAAGGTAAGAGCCAGTGTAAGTCAATGAAGCGAAGGGCATTCAATCACAATTCCACCACTGTCATCCTCTGCTCTATACATAATCATTCATCCTGACAACAGCATCAGCCCTTCCTCTCTCTCTCTCTCTCTCTCTCTCTCTCTCTCTCTCTCTCTCTCTCTCTCTCTCTCTCTCTCTCTCTCTCTCTCTCTCTCTCTCTCTCTCTCTCTCGTACCCTAACACTCCTCCCTAACTCCTTCCTTGATTCATCCCCTTCTTTTTAACGCTGATACCACAAGGCAGTTGGAGCTTGGCAGGGATGGAGGCAGGAGGATTTGCATAGAGGAGAAGAAAGGGCCAGGCATATCTGCTTCGTGTTTGATGTGTTATACTGACAGATTAAACCAGAGCTGCCAGACGCTTGCTTTTGGGTGCTGGCTGGTTTTATATGGCTTGTTTTATCACTGTTCCCACAGGACCAGGGAGAAGCTATTGCCCACACCATGACAGCCCAGCGTAGCTCGGCACGCATTGAGGGTTTGAAGCCGGGCACGCCATATGTTGTGCAGGTTCGAGCCCGAACGGTGGCAGGGTATGGCCGCTACAGCAGCCCTACTGACTTTAGTACCAACCACCAGGGTATGTAAAACAACCTATATTATCACATAAAAAACCATTTTCTTTCAAAGCCTATCAAGCAATTGTATGAATCTAAGAGTATAAATACCTCTCATAGAAAAAGAAAAGCTATAAATAGATCTGAGAAATACGATTCTCTTGAATACATCCCATGATATCTCTCTTTGTGCCTCTCACACAGCCGATGCAGACAAGACTCTACAGGAGCAGTTACCTCTCATTGTGGGCTCTCTGACAGCAGGGCTGGTCTTCATCATTGTTGTTGTGGTTATTGCCATTGTCTGCCTCAGGTAAATGGTTGGATTTTTCACTTACCTTAATGACATTCACAGTAGAAGAAAGAATTAGAAGTCAAAGTATACCTATGCAACATCAGAATGTTTTGAGTGCATATGCAATTTAGTTGCTCATAATGCTTCCTTAGAACCTATCTGACAATTAATGAATGCAGTTTGAGAAGCAGATTCATTCTGGGTTGTCAGTTATTTTGGATCTTGTACTTGGTAAATTGTAGCCAGTGGTCTCAAATGTGCATGTGCCCTACATTGGAATTCCACAGTGTCCCGATGATCGTTGGCACTGCCACTTTCCATCTTGTGGCCACCTTCCCATTTCCACAGCTGAGGGCAAGGCAGCTGTGTATTTAAAGCCTTATCAAGCAAAAATTCTAAATTTGCACTCTTTTTCCTTTTAATCAGCACAGTGTGTCTTAGTATCTTAACTTGTCTGCGATTGAAAAAAATGTAGGCCTTGGCATATTCCGGAACTGAATTTGAATTGGAAATGAGATACAAATCACCAGCGGGTATTATTGGCCCGGTTACTAGTTAGACAACAAAGGGATTGCATTAACATGTACTTGAGGGGGGTTGGGTTTGTTGAAATTGCATTGCATTTAATGGACTGATAGTGGAAAAAGTGTGAAGGAAGGAATTAAGAGACAGGAGAGAATTAAACAATGTGGCAGTAAAGATTCCTTAGTATGTAACCAAAACAAGACAACCAATGCTGCTACTATTGTTCTTAGCTGTCTTTATGCAGATTTGACTTCTGTCGTGAAGTGACAAGGGTCTCTTGAGGCTGATTCTGTTGTTCTCTTAATTTTCATATTATTCTCATTCTTTAATCGACCTCAATTTATATCCCTAAAGGGGCTGGCAGGGAAAAAACAGGTCCTTTTCAAAATGCAAATTTTCCTACATTAAGATAGGAAAATCATCAACCTTTTGTAACTGACTGTATTGTCTTTGGTTCACAGGAAGCAACGCAATGGCTCAGAATCAGAGTACACAGAAAAACTGCAACAATACAGTAAGTCTCTACAGAGTTTACTTTGTCATCTGATGACTAACAGTGCTATAAATATTGTCTATTATGGCAGTGTGATTCATACGGCTATTCGCACTATTGAATCCCCTATAGTCACTCCGGGGATGAAGGTCTACATTGACCCATTCACCTATGAGGACCCCAATGAGGCCATCCGCGAGTTTGCCAAAGAGATTGACGTTTCCTGTGTGAAAATCGAGGAAGTCATTGGCGCAGGTAACCAACAACACAAGCTCCTGAGCAACAGGGGGAAGACAGCTAGGCACACCCAGGCCATACCTTTAGAGGACTTCACACCAAGCGGTACTTCAATCAACTCATCCCGCTCCAAAATCCAAACCCTTAGCACCTTACCAACGTCTCTAACAGCTTTACTTACAAAATGGAGCTTCTGAGGTTATCTTCAGAGCTAACTATAAAGCTACCATTCCTGCTAACTTACCAAGTCTGTCCTGAGCCTGATGATACCTCTCGGACAATTAAATGTCCTCTTGACCCTGTGACCTGTTAACTTCTCCGTCCATGGTGCTCCTTCCTGCCCATGAAACCACTCCCCTTTGTTTTGTAAATGTTCTACATCTTAACATTAACAGTTTAGCTTCTAAAAGCCAAAAACAAAACGAAGTAGGATTCTGGTTCAGTATGACTTGTAGCCATGTTGTAGCCATGCCCCATCTCAGACTCCAAAAAACAAGGCTTTTAACTTCTAACGCTGCTACCTGAACCTGTTGTTTCCTAGCTTTGTCTAAAGTGATGAACCCCTACCATGTCCTCCCCTGACCCCTTTGTTTCTCTTGCACTTGCTTACACATTGGCCTAGACTGCAGACGCAAGTCGTCCAATCCTCCCAAGCTTCTGTCCCCACCTACTTCCCACATTTCTACCCTCACTCCCTCCACACCCTAGCATTCTCTGATTGTACCCTTTACCCCTTCTTCTATTGTCTTACTTTTCCCATTTCCTCTTTGGTCCCCCAACAACCCTCCAAGACCTTTTCCCATTGAAGCATTGCTGATCTCACCCTACTCCTTCCCTCGCCCCCTGGATACACTCCAATAGCATCACCTTTTAGCCCTGGCTTTTCTTGCTGTCTCCCCCGCTTCCCCCTGGCTCCTTGATTCTAACCAGTAACTGTCCCTCTCCCCTTTCTCTCCCACACTCCTCCACTCTTCCCTCTCCTCTCTCCACTCCACCCTTTCTTTCTCTCTCTCTCGTCTGTCCACTACCTATGTAGGAGAGTTTGGAGAGGTGTGCCGTGGCCGTCTGAAACTCCCTGGACGGCGTGAGATCATTGTGGCCATCAAGACTCTGAAGGCAGGCTACACGGAGCGCCAAAGAAGAGACTTCCTGAGTGAGGCCAGCATCATGGGCCAGTTCGATCATCCTAATATTATCCGCCTGGAAGGGGTGGTGACGAAGAGTCGGCCAGTCATGATTGTTACTGAGTTCATGGAGAACGGAGCGCTGGATTCCTTTCTGCGGGTTAGAGATGCTTACCACTATAAATTTAATAAAAAATAGATTTTTTGTTTTTTGTTTTAAGTTTGATGCCTGGATTCTTGTGGGATATGTATGGAAATGCAAGTAATACTTATAGTGATATACTTCATGAAACAAATAACATCATTGTTGCAGTCTGGCATAAGTTTTAGCCCCCATTAGTTTTCTAAAAGAGATGTTTTTACCTGTCCCCTTGAAAAACATCCTAAACTTTCTAAACAGCGATGACAAATAGCCTAGCTGCTAGCTGTGACTTTGAGAGATGAATCATCTGGCTGATGATTCACATCCTGGAAAGTTAAAAACACTTAGACAGCGGACATTTCTGTTATGAATGGGTCTGTGATTTTTCCCACTCTCTCCAACAGCTAAATGATGGACAATTCACAGTCATCCAGCTCGTTGGTATGTTGAGAGGCATTGCAGCTGGCATGAAATATCTGTCCGACATGAATTACGTGCACCGTGATTTGGCTGCCCGTAACATTCTTGTCAACAGCAACCTGGTGTGTAAGGTGTCCGATTTTGGCCTTTCTCGTTTCTTGGAAGATGATCCCACTGACCCCACCTACACCAGCTCATTGGTCAGCATTCAAGTCTTGATCCTTTAATATTTATAGAACAATGTCCAGCTCCCATTTGAGATTAAAAAAAAAAAAAAAAAAACATTGTATGCTCTTGCATCTGTAGGGAGGAAAGATCCCTATTCGCTGGACAGCACCAGAGGCTATTGCATATAGGAAGTTCACCTCAGCCAGTGATGTCTGGAGCTACGGCATTGTGATGTGGGAGGTGATGTCGTATGGCGAGCGCCCATACTGGGACATGAGCAACCAAGATGTAAGTTTACTCTCTACTTTGCCTCTGTTCAACTTATTTTGAGGGTAAACTAACACCAAAGAATAATTATTTTTTTAATCAACAGGTGATCAATGCAGTCGAGCAGGACTACCGACTGCCCCCACCTATGGACTGCCCTACTGCCTTGCATCAACTCATGCTAGACTGCTGGGTGAAAGAAAGAAACTTGAGACCCAAGTTCTCCCAGATCGTCAATACCTTGGACAAACTCATTCGCAATGCCGCCAGCCTTAAGGTGGTCACCAGCACACATTCTGGGTAAGGGCATATACGGACATATTAGCGTGTTAGTTAACATGTTTGCATCTCCTCAACTAACCAAACAAACTTGTTCACTCATTTTAAATTCAGAATTAGGCCAAAGTTACAGAGGCATTTGAATTAAGAGCCTATTGATTCCAGATCATTTTCAATTGACAAACAATATTGTAAGCTGAGAAACTCTGACATTATGGAAATTAAGATGACCTTCAGTCAATAAAACATTCGGTTTAATTGCACCATCACAGGGCTATCGATTGTTTTGCCTGAGATGCTTGTTCTGGTCTACACTTACTAGAGCCTTTTCTGTTTGAGATATTTAATTACATAAGCTCCCTTCCAGATGAAGTCACTATATAACATAATTTTGCTCAATGATCAGCATTTTTGCGCAGATTTGATTGTTTCAGTTAGATACACGGTAATTGTTAGCCAAAAGCTTCAGGAAGATATTGACCCACCTCGGGGTGCCTGCCTCTAGGCTCTAGGTCCTGGGGGAGGGCCTCTAACAACCAGGAAACAGTGGGAGACACTTTGTCTACTCTGCAATGATCAGAGGATAAAGGAAGAATCATTAGTTAATGTAATTCAGAGATGGGAATGGTTTTAATTAGCAAGTAACGAGATTTTAAAAGGGCCAATGGAGAGGTGACCCGCCTGCTGAGTCTAATGAGAGATGGGGCTCCTGTTGTTGCAACATTTGATGCTCTGTGTACTATCTTCGGTGATCTATTCCTTAACTAAACTAAGGAGAGTTTAATTAGTTAATAGTTTTGCTCAATGCTGAGTTAAGGGTAGTTTAGTTATACATTTGTTCTTTTAGTTTCCTCATATAGTTTCCCTGTCTCGCACTTAAAGGCAACGTCCCTAAGATGTGAGAGCCAGACCAGCTCTAACAATGCACAATTAAGAAAAGCCGCCTTCCAGGTTAATGACCACAAACCCTTCAGCCCTAAAGGCAGGAGCTTATTAAAAAATCACTCTTCCCATCCATCTACAGACCTTTTCCTCAATAGAGCCCCTGTTCCATTCTTATTAACTTTTTTTCTTATGCTTTTAATTGTTAATTAATCTAATGCCATCAAAAGACAGCTAGGTTCAGTAGAGCAGAGAGCTCGCAGACAGAAGTGTCTTTGCTCTAAAACTTTACCTCCTTATCCCCACTGCCCAGACCTCACTGTTAGTTATTAAGACCCCAATCTGCTCATAGATCAAGTCTGGTCTCTGTTGGTTTTGTCTGATCTAATTTAAACTGGCTGCTTTTATGCATGACATTAAATTTAGTTGCGCTATAGTGGAAGAAGGATCTTTTTGGGCGTATGCAGTCAAACGTGATTTAACTAAAATAAATGTTTCTTTTGGACCAATAAAGGAGGTGGTCAACCTACTTGGATAAATCAAGTCATGCATAAGCAAGTGATTTTTGTAGAATTAATGTAGAATTGGAGCATGCCAAATATTGATACATCTTAAGTCCAGATATGTGCTGCTTCATGCGGACCCACACCCACAGCATCATTGCAGTTCTCTCTGGCGGGCCCCTGCACGTCTCCAGCCAGTAAGCCACAGTGGCAGGTTCAGGCCCTACAGGCCAGGAGAGGTGGTGGTGGGGGGTTTGGGGGTGAGGTTTCGGTGGTGGTGGTGGGGGGTTTGGGGGTGAGGTTTCGGTGGTGGAGGCCTGGCGTGACCTAACCCTCTCTCTCTCTCTCTTTTTATCTCCACTCCTCTCTTTCTCTGTAGGGCCTCCCAGCCGCTCCTCGACCGCTGTGTGCCTGACTACACCACCTTCACCACTGTGGGCGACTGGCTGGATGCCATCAAGATGAGCCGCTACCGAGACAACTTCCTTAATGCTGGCTTTGCTTCTTTTGACTTGGTGGCCCAGATGACTGCAGAGTGAGTGTCCGGTTTATTTTTTGGCTTGCTTGTTAAGTTCGAATTCAAGGCACTGTGCACTTGTGCAACTTCTAATTGTTCCGAAGGAAAAAATAAGTGAGGGTAGTTTCATAATGATGCTTGTGTTGTGGACCAGCTGTGTAGAATTGAACTCTGGTTCGGACCAAGCAACCTAAAACAGAACTTCAATAGGGAATTAAAGAGACAATAAGGAAATTCAATATTATAGTGATAAGAGCGGGGCTAGTGATAGAGCTTTTAAGCATGCGATTATTCCCCTCATATCGCTTTAATTTATTCCAACATTTCATCCTCAGAAAATGTCATGAACAAAGTATCTTACAAAGGTCACATTCCAGAAAAGAAATCCATGATTTGTCGCTATGTTAAATGTCTAGACAGATGTGAAGAGAGCGGTTGAGATCAAATAAACTAATAAAGAAAAAAAATTATAAATTCATCACGCCCATTAAAGTGTAATAAAGGATGGAGGCAGGGGTAATTTGTTTCAATTTGGCAACTTGACAGGTGGACCAGTCGGTGGTTTTCTCGTGTTCTTAATGACTAGTAATTCTCCTAATGGGCTCCATTTATTATCATTTTATCCAACATTGTTGGCTTGATGGGACCAACAGAGGAAAACGAGAGAAAACACTTTTGCATTGTGTGAAATTACTCTGCTAATGTTGTGCAATTGTAGAGATGAGAAGGGCAGGCAGACTGGGGGCCGCCACGGGGCACTTGCTCCCTGACAACGTCCTATTTGCTTATCGGAAGGTGAAAAAAAGAGTAAATGACATGAGTCTGCGCTAGCTTTTAGCCACACGTGTTGCTGTGTAAACTAAAACCTCATGAAGGGATTAGATTACCTAAGCCAATGAAACAACAGGAAGCATTTTATCATAAAGCCTGCGGTAACCTTTACGCCACACTCATTCTAAAGTATAATGATTGTCTGTTGTGCAGTGAAATGTTATTCCAAGTCACGTCTGTGGTTACACTAATAGCATTTTCTTCACGTGAAATCTGACAGCTGGTAGCCTTAGGTGCAAAATCTTGCAAATCATTGACCAGGGCTTGATCTATCTTCAGTTTGAGAACTGGCTTTGCACCACAAACTTGTCTCAGTTCAGTAGCCAAAGGGTGGGGTTGTACTATTTGCTCAACCTAGCAACAATTTGCTAACGGATTTACTCACCTGGCTACTTTCCCATGGGAGTTTATCGCTTCAATAGCATCAATTCTGTCCTCTCTTTTAGAAACCACTGTGTTATTTATTGTATAACAGTGGCAATGAGATTTTTCCTCCTCTTGTTTTCTACAGAGACCTGTTACGGATAGGTGTAACACTAGCCGGCCACCAAAAGAAGATTCTCGGCAGCATTCAAGACATGAGACTGCAAATGAACCAAACGCTGCCCGTCCAGGTCTGAGATGGGGGCGGAACTGTTCTAAAGCGAACTAACAGACGACCCCAGATCATCTCCACTAATCAGATGAAACTGGCTCGCAGTGCCTCGGACAACTTTTTCTTTTCCATTTTCCTGTAACGACTGCATTATTTTACACCGGACAGGATTAGATAAGATTATTTTGTACTTATTTTTAAGAACGGAGAGGAAAGCCTATATCCCATGCATGCCTCACGAGGCTCTGGTGTGGGGTTGGCGATTGCATGTGTGCGTGTGGTATTTTCTTTCGTGAGGCTGGCTGGGAAGCCTCCCATAATGCATTTCTCCCTGAAACTGACTCTGAGGGACGGACTCTCCCGGATGGACATTGCTTATGGAAGAGATACTCCTCTAATAGTACCCATAACTTGAATATAAAAAGACAAAAAACTAGACGTGAATATAAATTCACGAAGCGTTTGGACACGATTGCGCAGAAAACCCTCCAATGCTAGCAGATGTTCTATTGTGCGTGTGATTTTGTGCTTATTCCCCATCTTCATATTGAAGGTGTTTTATTTAAGGGCACATGCCTCAAACGGACAGGAAGGAGAGGCACAGCCGAGGGCGGAAGATCACGGATGTCGCAGGACCGGATTTGAGGAAGTTGCATTTGTCCACCAGGTTTAAACTGACAAAAGGACTTCTTAGAATATACCTGGTGAACTCAGGATGCTTTCATAGTTTCAAATAATGGATTCTCAGCTGCGTTTTCACAGTTTCAATCGATGTTTTCTTTTATTCTCTTCTGTTGTTTTCCCTCACCCTGTTTAGTTTCTGTTCCGTGATGAGTTGACATTTAGCTGGTCATCAGTCATTATATCAGGATTCTTTAGCAGTTAGAAAAGGACTGTGATAGATAACCTGTACTACACTGCAAGAAATCATTTTTATTTTATTTTTTTAATCAGTAAATTTGTCTTTTACCAGGACAAATATCGTAACATTCTTGAAACAAGATCAATTTGAGAAGTAAAATTGTGCAATATATTAAGACTTGAGAATATATCTTTAAACATTTTTTTTTTCTTTCTCAAATTCTTAAGCATAAATCTAACAAAAGTTTTATGCTTTAGACATAAAAAATAAGTTTTGCTTAATACATTTCCATCTTGTTTTGAGAATGTTAACAAAATACTGATTTAAAAAATAAATAAATATATTTTTCCAGTGTAAAAATCACTGGCCATCTCTTCAATGAGTGAGTGTGTGTAATGTCAGTATGACTATGTTGTAGTGTGTGTGCTTCTGTGTGTGTCTGTGTATAAAGCAAAGGAAGAGTATAAGGATTATGCACACATTCTGTACGTGAACGTTTCAGTTGTGTTCCCCAGTGGAGCACCAATGCATGAAAAAAATTGTGACAAGGAGCTCCAGTTATATGTGAATCAATAATATTATGTGGAGAGATAACAATTTATTGTGTTTATTTTATTTTAACATATCCCTAGAGGCCAAAAGGAACGATTCATTTATTTAAAGATCTGATATAAATTTGAATGCTGACATTCAACAAAGATTTTTGGAATGCGTCATGATGAAAAAAAAAAACAAAAAGCAGAGGAAGCGTATTGTAATTAGTTTAAGAGAAATGAATAGAAGTGTTGAACATCTCATCAATGTTGGGCAGATCCCTAGTAAATCTTTTCAATATTAAAGCTAAGCCTTTCCGTCACCACCACAAAGAGAAACTGTTAGTACCAATTGTAAAGCTCACTCACCAAGCGTTTTGTTCATTTCTCGCAATCATATTTCGGAATTACAGGATTTCCGTGGGCGTTTTCAAATGAAATCTTGAACCACAATGGTAATTCACGATAATGCTATGCGGTAGGCAGGATACGGTGCACTTCCTGAAACTGTCGGGTTGTCTTCCACATTTTTTAGCCTTCACCTCTTTTTATTGCGCGTAGGCTTGATTAAACACCGCACCGCATACTCCATGTGCTTGGGCCCGTCATCACAGCCCGCCAGTCTGATTAAAACTAGGCTGATCTTGCAGGCAAATGTTTACAGCCTGGCAGAAACAGATGACCGACCCATGATTGTTTGCCTTCAGGTTTTGAATGGCTCTTGTCTTCTGTTCTGGTCTGCTCTGATTAGTTTTCCCCTCGCCAAACAAGAAAGACGTAAAATATGCATAACGATAGCATGTTTGATGGGTTAAGAAGCCAGTACAGGATGTTCTGTTAACCAAACTCTGTATCTAGACTAGTTTCAGTGCTTATATACTGCACTATGGGAAACGGTACTGCATATATTCTGCACAGTACTCCTCTGTTTGTGGTTTTGTTTCATTCTTAATTTGACAATTACAAGAGCTCCATGTAATATAACGCGCTAAAGCGATTTATCCTTTTTCTTATATGACAGATCTTGATGTATATGAACCCTGTTCCTTAAAGTTCCTAACTTACAGAGCCGTTCGGGAACTAAACGTAGCTGCTTTTGACACATTCAACTTGTCTGATGGTATATTCTCTCATAATTGGATTTGAGTGTGTGTATGTTTGTACGTATGACTGTATTTGGTGCTATTGTCATTGTTTTTTAATCAAAGCCGTTTTGGAACATAACTTGCATGATTTTGGTTCAATAACTCTGTGCCAATGGTCGCTCTCCATCTCGGACTCGCTCTTTCTCTTTCCTCCACTCCTCTCTGTGATAGTTTTCCTGAGTTTTAAAGTTACTCTTTTATAGTAAGAATCAAGCAAAAAATGTTTTTTTCTTTGTAAGCAGTCTTCTCATCACATCACAAATCACTGACATACAAAAGCGAAATGTCTGCTGAGTGCTGTACTTATATTGAGAGAGGCAAGACACATTTCAAGACTTTTTTTCTTGTTCTTTTTGTTTTGTTTTGGAAAGCATTGAGATGTATTTAATGGTGAAGACAAAAAAAAACAGCGATTAAATAATGCATTCTTGTAGAAATATTTTTAAAAAACCCTTTTGCAATTAAATTATTTAAGAAATACCTGTGTTTGCTGTCTGATTTCTTTACGGCCGCTGTTGAAAGTTATTGTGTATCGACATGTTCGATTGTTGTCCTTTCTCAGGCATGTTGGGGCCACAAATCCTTGCTTAATTGAAAAGCCTGAGGATTTTTAAGACCGTCCTCCTCCTCTATAAAACATTCTGGCCTGTATTTGAGTGGGGAAAGCTTTGATCTTTACAGGTCAGGGCACCTGCCTTGCAGATACAGACTGTGAGAAAGTATGTGGAGTTCATGTGCTGTTCAGACTGATCTGAACTTTACAAAATGGAGGATCTTCATGGTCAGGCATAACTGCAGAGATATTGGCCTTGATGTTTTATTACTTAAGTTTTCATTGTTTATCTATGCAATATATGGTTTTACAGTCTTCATATGCTTTTCACTAGTAAATAGAAGGGGGTATATTATAAACAATTTATAATGGCCTCCAGCTATTCATACACTTAAAAAGTTTTAATGTAATAATATTATTATTATTATTATTATTATTATTATTATTATTATTATTATATTTTAAAATGTACAACCACCAAGTAAAAATATAACACTGGCAAAGGTTTTTTTCTTTTTTTTTTTCTTCCAAATATCAAATATAATTTCTGTAAATCAAGTTTTTGTGAAGTTGCATCACATGATATTTTATAATTCAATGGACTAATTGGTTTTTAACACATGGCTATCGGGGTCTTCTAGAATATCATTGCTTGTTTTACATTTCTGTTTTCTGTTTTATGTATTTTTTTTGTGCATGAGTTTTATTTGTTTTATGTCTTTTGTTGTGTTTGTGTTTTTTTTATTTTATTTTGTTGTGTTGTTTATTTTGTATTTTTGTTTGTTTTTTATTAGTTTCATTTCATTTTTTGTTTTGTTTATATTTCTGCATGTTAGTTTTGTCATTTTGCATTGTGTTTCATTTATGCATTTAATCTGATGCTTGCAATTTTTGTTTTGTTTAATTTTATTTAGTTTTTATATTTCTGCATGTTGGTTTTGTGTTTTGTTTCTATTTCCGCAAGTTGGTTTTATTATTATTATTATTATTATTATTATTATTATTATTATTATTATTATTATTATTATTATTTATTTATTTATTTATTTATTTATTTATTTTTTTTTCATTTTTGTTTCATTATGCATGTTGGTGTTTTTTTTTTTAATATATATATATCTGCATATTGTTTTGTGATTTTTGTTTTGTATTTTTATATTTATATTACAAAACGCATGTTGATTTTTTTTTTTTTTTTGTGTTTTTTGTTTTTTTGTTTTTTTTTGTTTTTGTTTTGTATTTCTGCCTGTTGGTTGAACCATACAATTGTGATTGTAAAACATTGATAAGCATTAAGCAAAAGTTAAAATAATGAAATGAATGCATTTTAGTTTATTTTTTTAATTAAGACATTATTAAACCAATTATTATAACATAATTATTATAACAATTATGACATTAAATAACAAATTATGAAAACAAGTGGTGTATGCAGACAAATGGTGCAAGTTTGATGCTAGCTCTAGGGAAAAAGAAAATTAGGAAAATATACAAACAATTTCTTAGCTTTTGCATACATACGCCTGTGCACCAGCCTTACTCTCCTTTTCTTGTTGACAAGGATCTGTGTGCTGTTGCATGTTTCCTTCAAGACTGCAGCGATATGCTCAGAAGTCCTTAAAAGGAGGATTACGTGTTTGTTGCCTGCGCAGAATGGAGAGAGAATGCAAAGGAAATGTTACCACACCAAACCCCGTCTGCAACCGTTCCTTGGCCGTGCCAGATAATAGATTCAGTTAAGCAAGAACTGACAGATATTATGGGGCAGGAATGTGATGACACAGTGCTTGTATTGTGTGCTATCTCTTGATTTGTAATGGCAACCAGTCGCTGTCAGTCTCTGCAGTGAGAGCCGTGACATTACAGTGGCTGGCGCACTCACAAGAGCTGTTGTCAGATTGGAAAGGGAAACAGAGGTGTTTCCAGACGGGGCAAACACACATCCTATACGGCAAAAATGTTTTGACAACAGCAGACGTGAAAGCTTCTTTTGACAGAGATAGCGTTTGCACAGATTTATGTGCTTACAGAGCACTATTGCATTGCATTTGCATCGTTTCAATAGTTTCTTTGCTAAAGCCAGCCTCACTGTTATTATCATCAGAAATCACACATGCTATTTCACTTTTTTTGGGTGTACTTTCCTTTTGATAAATTCTAACTATTACTAAAGGTTTTCGTACAGTAATTCAAAGGGTTTTTGCCACTGGGATTTAAAAGCTTATATTTTAATAATTGAACATCACATTGACATATTTATGGTTCTCTGATTTTAATGAATGGACAAATAGCATGCAGGTGAAGGTATAAAATATTTTATATTTAAATAAATAAATAAAGCATATTATTATTATTATTATTATTATTATTATTATTATTATTATTATTATTATTAACAACAACAACAACAACAAGAATAATAATAATAATAATAATAATAATAATAATAATAATTTGCAATTATGTATTTCTTTTTTACATTTTATGATTTTATAAATCTTTCTCTCTATACACACACACACATTAATAATAATAATAACAACAACAACAACAACAAAACAACTATAATAATAATAATAATAATAATAATAATGTTGTTATTATTATTATTATTATTATTATTATTATTATTATTATTATTATTATTATTATTATTATTTTACAATTATGTATTTAGTTTTATTTTACATTTTATGATTTTACAAACAAACAAACTCCAAAAGCATATACACACATTAAATACACAAGCAACAAATATAATTAAAATATACAATGTAACAACATATATATATATATATATATATACACATATACATATATATATATATATATATATATATATATATATATATATATATATATATATATATATATATATATATATATATATATATATGCATGTATAAAACAAACAAACAAACAAACAAGCAAATAAGTAAATATTTATTTTATGCAGACAACAATACCAGAATCCTCTGTGACAATCTCAATAGCAATCGAAATAAAAAAATAAATTAAAAAAATGGTGGAAGAGAGAAAAATGTTGATCGTAATTATATATTTATTTGCATATTTAATTTAGTACTCATAAGTATCATTAAAATAACTTTATTAGCGACTCTACTTGTTTGCTGTTTTATGCTAATTAGAGTACTTTGTTGTTATCTTAGCAGCATGCTAACATCAAACTCTCTTGTGCACATTATGATATTTTTGCACGAGAACCTACAAAATGATTATAAGGTGTATTAAAAGGCTTTTTCGAATACATGGCGATGCATTACGTCAACCTCCATCATGCATTATACATGCAGGCTTCACAGACAACACTGACTATTTTAATAGACTGAGCTTTACCCAGTGTGCTTTGATGAATATTGTGCCCCATGTTTTGGTTAAAGAAATGATCAGTACAGCCTCAGAACATACAGAAAGTACAGAGAGAGAACGCAGCCTTCCATCTCCCTCCTGGCAAAGCCTTTCTATGTGTTCTTTTCTCTTATTCCCATTAGATTCGCCTCGTTCTCCACCCACTCCTCACCCCCTCACCCTGTTTTCATCCTCGCCCATCTCCTCCGCTCTAATCCCTTTTTTCTTTCTCTCGCGCAGTGCAGAGGTTCGCCTAATTGGTCACGTCTGTGCCGTGACACAGGGACCTGACATAATTGTTGGACAAATAGTGTGCCGTTTAGCATCAGGCCTGTCTCGGCTAAGCAACATGCAGACAGCAACTGACTGGAAACGCTAATTACAGGCCCAGCGCCACAACGTTTAATTGGAAGAGGGCTCCCACAAGAATGGGGGTGTTTGTGTGCTAATGTGTGCAGTTCAGAGGAGCTGACAGTGGGCTGTGTTCGCAGCTGAGGCCAATGCCAAGACTGGGCAGAAAATACACGCTGCTCCTTAAGGGAAATTAATACACAAGCATGACATATCTGTGTCAGTAAAGGTTTTAAGTGTTTTTCCAGTGGTCATCTGTTGGATGGTTACAAATCACAGGTTATTATGTTGTGCTTTGTGTTCTTGTATCTTATTTCTTTTGTGTTATGTTTTGTTGTGTTTATTTTATTTGTTGTGTTTTGCTTAGTTTGCTACTTTTCTATGTTGTATTTTTGTTTTATTGTTTGTCTTGTGTTGTGTTTTGTTTTGTTTAGTTTGTTTTACTTTTTTATGATGTTGTGATTTTTGTTTTATTTGTTGTGTTTTGTTTTACTTGGTTTTTTGTTTGTTTGTTTGTTTTTTTGTGATGTTTTTTATTTAGTTAAGTGGGGCTTTGTTTTACATTGTGCTATGTTTGTTTTTGTTTTTTTGTTGTTATGTTGTGCTTTAATTTTATTGTTTTGTTTTGTTTTTGTTTAATTTTTGTGTTTTGTATCGTTTTGTTTGGTTTGATTGCTTTTTGTTTTGTATTTGTTTGTTTTGTGTTTTTCTTCATTTTATTTGTTGTGTTTGGTTGAATTTGATTGTGTTTTATTTTACTTTTTTTATACTGATTTTGTTTTATTTGTTGTATTGTGTTGTTCAGGTTTGTGTTTTGTTTGCCTTATTATTATTGTGTGTCTGTGTGTGTTTAATTTGCTCTGTTATGTTTTGTGTTGTGTTTTGATTTGCTTGTTTGGTGTTTTTGATTTGATGTGTTATACTTTGTTTGACTTGCTTTTTGTTGTATTTCAGTTTGTTTTGTGTTTGTTGTTGTTGTTGTTTTATATGTTGTGATTGGTTCAACTTTATTGTGCTTTGTTTTGGTTGTTTTGTGTTTGTTTGTGTTTTGTTTTTGTTGTATTGTATAATTTCATTTTTTACTTGTTTTTGTGTTTAATTTGTTGTGTTTTGTTCAACTTTTTATGTTTTGTTTTTGTTTTATTTGTTGTGCTGTTTTGTTTTAATAGTTTTGTTTTTATTTGTTGTGTTGTCACTTAGTTTTTTCTGTTTTGTTTTACTCTTGTGTGTGTGTGTGTGTGTGTGTGTGTGTGCGTGTGTGGGTGTGCGTGTGTGTGTGTGTGTGTGTGTGTGTTTGTTTGTGTGTGTGTGTGTGCGTGTGTGTGTGTGTGTGTGTGTTTGTGTTTGTGTGGCAAAAAAGTGGCATGTCAATTGCATTAAATATCAAAACAATTTGTGCAAAAAACCAAATTATGCTAGAGCCTTTCCCAACAACCAGCATCAAACTAGCGCTTGCAAGAAAATGAGGCAAAAACAAAAACAATTTATTTGTCTTTAGATAACATTGTCTGTGTCTGCAGAGTGCTTTCACTGCTGAGGCTGATGCCAAGGATCTGGCAGAAAATATACTGTTCCATAAGGGAAATTAATACACAAGTATAACATATCTGTGTCATTAAATGTTTTAATTGTTTTTCCAGTGGTCATCTGTTGAACAGTCACAAATCACAGGTCTTATTATGCACCATTTCATATAGTGTTTCATTATGATTTCTGACTGCATCCTGATACAACAACCGCGATCTTACTAGGGGAGTAATAAAATCTGTTTTATTAATTCTCGTCATGTCTTCAGATCTGTATTTACAGTGATTAATGAGCTTGAATATGTATTTTGGAGTACTGCACGCTTCCTGTTGATTCAATCTAAGTTAAATTGCAGAAGGTGTTGGTGACATTACATTGTCTTCTGGTCTTCTGGATTGTAAAAAGTCGAAAAACAGGGCTTTAGCTTAGAAGGGGTTGCTAGAAGTGAGGCTTTTCTCCATTTTGACTCCACTGTACTTTCCCAACCACGTCAAGAAGGATTATCCCATTCCAACCTCCAGCCCCCCAAAGAAATGCTGTTCGCCTTGACTGATCCATCCAAAATGGCAGCCTGTAATGACAGTGGTCCAACAAGCAAGTCTTTGTTGAGATCTTTGAGCGCAGCTGCGCATGCCAGACTGAATTAGTTCACCATGCGCTGTCTTTGTCATAACTCAAACAATACATGAATTATCATCTACCATAAAGTCTCAAATTTGTCAAGCAGCCTGTGTTGTGGTATTATGAAGTGCAAGAGTACACAAGATAGCAAAGGACAGAAGACCTTGGTGTGAATTTGTTGTTGAGATTGTTGTTTATTTCATCAATTTAGCTTCTTGGTCTAGAGGTTTTCGCTTTAAGCAACTTTTTAAAAAGTACTCAGCAGCAATTCAAGCTATTAACAAAATGTAATCAACTACATAACTTTGTATACAAAAAAACAAACAGACAAAGAAATAAATAAATAAAAGTTAGGTTTATTAAATAAACTTTTAAAACAAACACAGTGTTTTGCTTTGTTTAGTTGGATTTGTTGTGCTTTATTTGACCTTTTTGTTATCTTTTTGTTATACTGTTTTTGTTTTATTTGTTGTATTGTGTTGTTCAGTTTTGTTTGACTTTTTTTTGTGCGTGTTTAATTTGCTGTGTTGTGATAAGTTTTGTTTAACTTTTTGTGTTTAGTTTGTTTTTGTTTTATTTGTTGTGTTATGCTTTTTGTTTTATTTAATATTTGTTTTGTGTTCTTTTTTGTTGCATATGGTTTGTTTGGTTTAATTTTACTGTGTTTTGTGTGTGTGTGTGTGTGTGTTATGCTGTTTTGTTTTATTTGTTCTATTGTGTTGTTTAGTTTTGCTGTTTTGTTTGACTTGTTTGTATATGTTTTGTTGTTTAGTTTTTGTTTTGTTATCTTTTGTAATTTGTATTACATTTGTATTACTTTTGTCTATTTGTATCAAAGGCCAGGAGACATTTAAGTATATAAAAAAGCATTGTTTATTACAGAAATTTAGCTTCCCCATTAGGCTTGATAGTTTTAGCTTTATGCTACTTCTGAGTAAATGTAAAATGCATGTACAAAAAAAAAAAAAAAAAAAAAAACTTAGCAACCAACACTTACCCACGGTTACAAAAAAAAGTATGCTTCAAGTACATTTTAAGTAAACTTCAGTAAATTTAATGTATGTTTCACAAGTTCACTTTATAAGTATATAAAATCAGTTTGTACTTTGTGTACTACTGCAGTAGTTGTGACTAAATTTGCCCACTTTTTTAGTTCATGAAAGTACACTTTTTTTAAGAGTACAGTAAGTATAACACTGTATACTTTCAGTGTACAGCTAGTTTATGTCTAAGTGTTTTTTTATTTATTTTTTTATTTTTATTTATTTATTTATTTTTATTTTCTATTGCAGCTATGCCATGACATATATTAAAAGTGAACTTACAGGTAGACCGTTTTATTATTTTTTCAAAGTTGCAAATAAAACAAAGATTACTAAAGATTTTCTGAATTTCAGGTTTAAATCAATGTGATACTTGCCACTTTGTAATTATTTGTGAAATAGCAATTTCTGAGTGAAAATAGTTTTAATGTAAATCCTATTCCCTTTTTTATTTATTTTTTTTATTTTATTATTATTATTATTATTATTATTACCCCTTGAGGGTAGCTATACAAGCTAGACAACATTTTAGTTTGAAAGTACCTAAAATATTACTTGTAAGTTTTCTATAAGTGAACTTATCATATATAGTTTATGGAAGAATTGTCAGTAAAATCAGTCAAATGTTATTTATTTATTTATATATTTACTGATTGATTGATTGATTGATTGATTGATTGATTGATTGATTTACTTAATTACTTACTTATTTAATATGGGTTAACAGCACTGTGTGCACACATTTTTTACTCCAACATGTTGTAGTACCTCAAAGAAGCTAAAATGTGTGGGGGGAAAAAAAAAATAAATAAATAATAATAATAATAATAGACGACTCCATTGAAAGAGTAAACTAAGTATACTATGATGCAAGTATACTTAGAATATCAAATTATAATCTTAAGTATATTTTCAGATAAACAAACAGAGGCCAAATATACTTTAAAATAAATTAATTAAGTGTATCTTTGATAACTACTTCAAAAATAGACTGAAAGTATATTATCTTATTTTAAGTTTAAAATAAGTATATTGGCTTTGAAGAGAGGTAATGACTTTTAGATAATTTGTTACTGAAAACCAACACCAAGCTGCCTATTGAGTGAATGTACTTTTTTCTCTTTTTACTTTAACACATTTTTTAAGTGCTGGCTGTGGTGTGCTCATTTTTAAGACAAGCTCATGTACTTGAACATTCAGTTCCTTTGAAGTCTATGAGAGGAATTCATTTAATACTCGATACCTTGAACTTGTAATCATAATGTTCTTCACAATTATGAAGACTTCATCTACTCGTCCTCGTTTTGATGAAAATGAACAGCTCAGATACCGGACCAGCACAGTGAAAGATGACCTTGAGATATGTGGGAACGCACCGTCTTGTTTTATATTATTTTTTGTGAGTGGAAAAGGTTAGGCTGAGAAAGTCTAGGGAACGTCTGACATCTCATTAACCGAGCGTTGATATTTATCAGTCTTGATCAAATTTGCGGCAGACATGCTGTGATTATTTCTCAGCGACCACAGCGTCCCCTCACCCGTCCTTGATGCCAGAGATGACCGAACTTGAACTATATTAAAATACTGAAAAATAAAGGCTAAATATACAGCTAAAGTAGTCCTAAAACATAAACCATATAATTATTAAAATGTGTCACATTTAAACTTCAAACGTCAGAATAAAATAATACATTAATATTAAATATAATAAAAAAATTACATATTTTACAAAAGTTACATATTTATAGTACCTAACATTTAAAATATAAATGAAGTTGTGCTAAGGACACCTGCTTTTTTTCCTTATATATACAGGTGCATCTCAATAAATTAGAATGTTGTGGAAAAGTTCGTTTATTTCAGTAATTCAACTCAAATTGTGAAACTCGTGTATTAAATAAATTCAGTGCACACAGACTGAAGTAGTTTAAGTCTTTGGTTCTTTTAATTTTGATGATTTTGGCTCACATTTAACAAAAACCCACCAATTCATTATCTCAACAAATTAGAATATGGTGAACTGCCAATCAGCTAATCAACTCCTGCAAAGGCTTCCTGAGCCTTCAAAATGGTCTCTCAGTTTGGTTCACTAGGCTACACAATCATGGGGAAGACTGCTGATCTGACAGTTGTCCAGAAGACAATCATTGACACCCTTCACAAGGAGGGTGAGCCACAAACATTCATTGCCAAAGAAGCTGGCTGTTCACAGAGTGCTGTATCCAAGCATGTTAACAGAAAGTTGAGTGGAAGGAAAAAGTGTGGAAGAAAAAGATGCACTACCAACAGAGAGAACCGCAGTCTTATGAGGATTGTCAAGCAAAATCGATTCAAGAATTTGGGTGAACTTCACAAGGAATGGACTGAGGCTGGGGTCAAGGCATCAACAGCCACCACACACAGACGTGTCAAGGAATTTGGCTACAGTTGTCGTATTCCTCTTGTTAAGCCACTCCTGAACCACAGACAACGTCAGAGACGTCTTGCCTGGGCTAAGGAGAAGAAGAACTGGACTGTTGCCCAGTGGTCCAAAGTCCTCTTTTCAGATGAGAACAAGTTTTGTATTTCATTTGGAAACCAAGGTCCTAGAGTCTGGAGGAAGGGTGGAGAAGCTCATAGCCCAAGTTGCTTGAAGTCCAGGGTTAAGTTTACACAGTCTGTGATGATTTGGGGTGCAATGTCATCTGCTGGTGTTGGTCCAGTGTGTTTTTTTGAAAACCAAAGTCACTGCACCCGTTTACCAAGAAATTTTGGAGCACTTCATGCTTCCTTCTGCTGACCAGCTTTTTAAAGATGCTGATTTCATTTTCCAGCAGGATTTGGCACCTGCCCACACTGCCAAAAGCACCAAAAGTTGGTTAAATGACCATGGTGTTGGTGTGCTTGACTGGCCAGCAAACTCACCAGACCTGAACCCCATAGAGAATCTATGGGGTATTGTCAAGAGGAAAATGAGAAACGAGACCAAAAAATGCAGATGAGCTGAAGGCCACTGTCAAAGAAACCTGGGCTTCCATACCACCTCAGCAGTGCCACAAACTGATCACCTCCATGCCACACCGAATTGAGGCAGTAATTAAAGCAAAAGGAGCCCCTGCCAAGTATTGAGTACATATACAGTAAATGAACATACTTTCCAGAAGGCCAACAATTCACTAAAAATATATATATATATATATTTTTATTGGTCTTATGAAGTATTCTAATTTGTTGAGATAGTGAATTGGTGGGTTTTTGTTAAATGTGAGCCAAAATCATAACAATTAAAAGAACCAAAGACTTAAACTACTTCAGTCTGTGTGCATTGAATTTATTTAATACACAAGTTTCACAATTTGAGTTGAATTACTGAAATAAACTTTTCCACGACATTCTAATTTATCTATCTATCTATCTATCTATCTATCTATCTATCTATCTATCTATCTATCTAATATATATATATATATATATATATATATATATATATATATATATATATATATATATTTCACAGGGAGTAAAAAAATTAAAATCGAATTCACATAAAATCACATTATATTATATTATATTATATTATATTATATTATGTTATATTATATGTACGTTGGATTTTTTACTTTCTTTCAATATTACACCTACAAGAAAAAAATACACACATTACATATGAAGAGTTCATTTACAAAAACAGATAACTCTGTTTTTAACAATTCTCAGAAATCATGTTGTTTCCTTGTGCATTCCAATTGATCTCAATCAAACTGCAGTTGGGTTATTTTGACTGGGTTAAAAATAACAAAAAATAAATAAATAAAAAAATAAAAAACAGCTAACACAATAAAACACAATAAAAAACATGATAACAATTAAAAAAACCAAAAAAAAGCAAAAAAAAAAAAACATGATATCTGAACATTTTCAAAAAACGTAGTTATCTGTTTTTGCAAATAAACTCTTCATATGCTATCCAAAAAAACAAAAAAAAAACAGTAGAGCTCAAAGCCAGTTGCTTTGAAAGTGTAAAATGTCAATGGAAAGCATTGTTTATTAGCTAAAATTATATTATTAGCGACAAACTAATCAGCAAGTTGTGGTATTTTATAACCGTGTAATAAGTATAATTACTAATAAGTTCTAATTCTATAATTACTAATAAGTAAACAGACCTGCTGTGACCAGGTGGCCCGACTAGCACAGCCTCCAGTGATTTTTGTTTTTCTAATGCTAGCTGACAGGCAGACAAAGGCGCTAACAGTGGGGGTGTTCAGGGTTGTGTGCTAACATTTCTGCAGCTGTGTGAATTAGAGTAGGAGGTGTTTTTACGTTCAACACCGTGTTGCCTCATTACGCCTCACACTTTATCTCGCTCTGCAGTCACTGACCTGTAAACACCATGAGCTGTCAGGACAACAAAGAGCGGGACAGGAAGACGACACCGAAAACGACTCGACCTTCACAGGAAATTGACACGCTCGGCGCTAACAACGGGATGCTGAATGTTGGCGAATGTATGAGTGCATCGAGTGAATGATGTTAACATTTAGCGATAGGTCGGCTGCAGCTACGCTTCGGTTACGTGACGTGGGGCGGAGTCTGTCTGAACACATCTGATTGGTTCATGCTGTCCGAAATGTGACTCCGCCCGTGGCTAGAATGTGACATAATTGAAAGCGGGGTCATAGAAAGGACAACAAGAGAATGTTGCATTATGGGAAAACATTGGCTGGATGGGTGGGGTGTTGCGCATTTGAGGAAAAAAATGCTTTCGTACTTTTTTTTTTTTTAATCAATTAATTAATTACAGAAATGTGCATATATGCTAATGTGTCAAGATTTTATATTTGTCAAGCATTACTTTTAAAATATGGTGAATATAATATAATATAATATAATATAATATAATATAATACAAACTAAGTATTACACACACACACACTCACTCTCACCCTCCCGGGTATCTGCTATGGTTTCATCTTCACTTCCTCCTCCTAAACAGTTATCATCTCTTGATGCAAACAATGCTACTGATACTTTCTGCTCCTCTCTTACATCTTGTTTAGACACTGTCTGCCCCTTGTCTTCCAGGCCAGCCCGTGCCACCCCTTCTGCCCGTTGGCTGTCTGATGTTCTCCGCGAACATCATTCTAAGCTCAGGGCTGCTGAAAGGGTGTGGCGCAGATCAAAAAATCCTACTGACCTTAATGTGTATCAGTTGCTCCTCTCTTCCTTCTCTGCAAATGTCTCCACTGCTAAAAGGACATACTATTTTTTTCCTCACTCCTTTGTCCTCCTCCTCCCCCTCCTTCATCAACTCTAACCGCTGACGACGTTGCCACATTCTTCATTAATAAAATTAAAACCATCAGTAGACAATTTTCCACACCACAATCTGTCAAGCACATCTTACCAGCAAACATACACTCGTTCACATCCTTCTCTTCACTCTCTGAGGCAGAAGTCCCAAACTCATCATTTCTAATCATCCTTCCATCTCATCTCCTTCAAGCCATTTCTTCTGCAGCTGTACCTGCACTCACTCACATCATTAACACATCCCTTCTCACTGGTGTTTTTCCCTCAGCATTTAGACAGACTCGTATAACCCCACTACTTAAGATACCCACCCTTAACCCATCTCTTTTAGAGAACTACAGACCGATTTCCCTTCTTCCTTTCATTGCAAAAACACTTGAACGAGCTGTGTTCAACCAAGTCTCTGCCTTTCTCACACAGAACAACCTCCTCGACCCCAGCCAGTTCTATCAAACCTTTACAATTAATCCAGAATGCGGCAGCAAGATTACTTTTTAATGACCCAAAAAGAATGCACATCTCACCTCTGTTTATCAATTTGCACTGGTTACCAATAGCTACTCGCATAAAATTCAAGGCATTGATGTTTGCCTGCAAAACAACCACTGGCTCTGCACCCCTTTACCTAAATTCATTACGTCGGACTTATGTGCCCTCTAGAAGCTTGCATTCTGCAAGTGAATGCCGCTTTATTGTTCATCCCAAAGAGGCACAAAATCACTTTCACGGACTTTTAAATTAAATGTTCCCTCCTGATGGAATGACCTGCCCAACTCAATCCGAGCAGCTGAGTCCTCAGCCATCTTCAAGAATCGCCTAAAAACACATCTCTTCCATTTTTATTTGACCCTCTAACTCTAGCACTCTCTATTATAATTCTATTCTTAAAAAAAAAAAAAAAAAACTAACATTAGCTTTTCTAATCTTTTTGTATTCTATCTGTTTTCTTTTTATTTATTATACATTTAACAAAAACAAAAAAGGCCTCGAACACTAGTTTTCTCTATTATTTTTCTATTATATCTGTTTTCTTTTTATTTATTATATAATAAAAAAATAATAATAAATAAATAAAAATAAAAAACTTGCTATGTGTACTGTTAAGCTAACTGAGACTTAAAAAGCGGATAAAAGCGTCTGCTAAATGACCAAATGTAAATGTAATGTAAATGTAAGTATTAAAATAGTAAATAATTACATAGTAAATATGAATATTTATATTTTATACAAATAATATACTAATTCTTACATATAAATTGTAAGTATACTAAAATGTGGGAAAAAAAATTATTAAAAAAATGTATATATATATATATCACATATTTACACAATTTACTACAAACATATATTAAATACATTATATTAAAATGTATTTCTGTGGAATACAAAAGAAGATATTCCGATTTGTTATTATATTAATTTACTTAAATCTGTACAGTAAAAGTTGAAGGCGTCTTCAAACTACTGTATCTTCCACTTTAAACCATTCTTTCCACACTATCAAACCCATCCTGCACATTCCTATCCATTGAGCACTTGGAACATGTCCAAAATACCATGTTAATTTGTCAAAATTATTATAGAGAATCGTGACATTTGAATGTGGTGTGCACACTCTCTCTCTCTCTCTCTCTCTCTCTCTTTCTCTCTCTCTCTCTCTCACACACACACACACACACACACACACACACACACACACACCACACACTCACACACTCTCTCTCTCACACACACAAACACACTCCTCCAGCACTAGATTTCTCCTGTACACTCAGGTAATGAGGTTCCTCTGCACGAATGGATTGATTTGTCGGTGCAGTCCGATGCCGATTATGTTAATGCCTCTTTGTGCCATGGAAAATGGGGCCAGTTTAAGAGCCTTATTTTTTTCTTTGTGCCCCAACTGCTTTGTTCACATCTATCTGTCTGTCTCTCGCCCTATGGGTGTTTCTCTCTCTTTGATCTACTGTGACGATAACTGCTTAATCCACACGGCCACCAGCGCCGGCCGCGAGGTCACGGATGGGTCATATTTTCCAGAAATACTTTAATTGGTGTGAAACGCTAATGCGGTGTGTGTGTATTTGGCTCTGATATCCAGCAGTCCCATCTCTCTCATCCTAAAGCAATCAAACGCATGACTGAGGGAATTAAACATGCGCGTGTGGGATCGCCTGTGCTTGTGCTTTTCTTTCTCTTCTCTCTGTCGCTCTCCAGATTCAAAATCCACCGTTCAGACGTAATATGTGGGTTGTGTTGGATGTGTGGAGCTCTGGAAAGCATCGCAATGGCGTTTGCTTTTATTGCATATACATTCATCGATATTTCCCTCATGACAAAACTGTGCCTGTAAATAATCACTTCTAAGCAGTTTTATGATCTCAACAGTCATGCTGACAAAACACTCTAGTATATAATTATGTTGACTTCATAAATCCAAACTTAGAACAATTGTTTATTTGGTTCTGTCATTTCAGTCACATCAATCAATCTGAATATTTGCCCATCCATTTGTCCGTCCATCCATTCATCCAATTATTTGCCCATCCATCCATCCATCCATCCATCCATCCATCCATCCATCAGAATATTTGTCCATCCATGCATCCATCCATCCATCAGAATATTTGTCCATCCATGCATCCATCCATCCATCAATCCATCTGAATATTTGCCTATCAATCCATTCTTCCACTCATCCAAATATTACCCATCCATCCGTCCATTCATCCATCTGAATATTTGCCTATCCATCCATCCATCTCTCATCCATCCATCCATCCATCCTAATATTTGCAAATCCATCCATTCATCCACCCATCCAAATATTTGCCCATCCATCCATCATCCATTCATCCATATGAATATTTGCCTATCCATCCATCCATCCATCTGAATATTTGCCTATCCATACATCCATCTCTCATCCATCCATCCATTAGAATGTTTGCCCATCCATCCATCCATCCATCCATCCAAATATTTGCCCATCCATCCATCCATCATCCATCCATCCATCCATCCATCCATTCATCTATCTGAATATTTGCCTATCCATCCATCATCCAAACATCCATCAGAATGTTTGCCCATCCATCCATCCATCCATCCATCCATCTGAATATTTGCCAATCCAACCATTCATCCACCCATCCAAATATTTGCCTATCCATGCATCCATCATCTAAGTGTTTGCCCATACATCCGTCCATCCATACATCCATCCATCCATCCATCCATCCATCTGAATATTTGCCAATCCATCCATTCATCCACCCATCCAAATATTTGCCTATCCATGCATCCATCCCCTAAGTGTTTGCCCATCCATCCGTCCGTCCATCCATCCATCCATCCATCCATCCATCCATCCATCCATCCATCCATCCTTCCATCCATCCATCCATCCATCCATCCACCCATCCAAATATTTGCCCATCCATCCATGCATCCATCCATCCATCCATATATCCATCTGAATATTTGCCTATCCATCCATCCATCCATCCATCCATCAGAATGTTTGCCCATCCATCCATCCATCCATCCATCCGAATATTTGCCCATACATCTGTCCGTTCGTCCGTCTATCCATCCATCCATCCATCCATCCATCCATCCATCCAAATATTTGCCCATCCATCTATATATCCATCTGAATATTTGCCCATACATCCATCCGTCCATCCATCCATCCATCCATCCATCCAAATATTTGCCTATCCATCCATCAATCCATCCAAATTATCATGTTCAAAGTAAATAAGTACTATAGAGCCTCCAAACGTAGCCTTTTTAAAAAAAACTTTTGGTGAACTTTTTTTTTTTTTTTTTTTCAGTTTATCAATGCAGTACATTATTTATTCTTTTCCATAGCACATTTACTAACAGAAAGAGAAGGTAACCACCACTTTAACATGAATAACTCCAAGTATTAAAAAAAAAAACAATAAATTATGCAACACAATAATATATGAATAAAAACAAATGCTGTTACTTTGAAATGTGTTCTGTGGGCAGCAAGCACACCGAAATCCCACCAGTGTGGTGCTGAGGCAGAGCTCTTGTGGTGATGAATAGGTTTCAGTCAAGATTAAAATGGGTTTGGCCATGTAATTGCTCTGAAGGAACCCCAGGCAGTTGTCGAAAAGATTGGAAACTAAGAACTTCATTTGCATGAATAAAAAAAAAAATCATTTAACCTTGATAAAAGAGAATTTTATTTTCAGACGTGTGTATATTTAATCTGCATCCACTTAAAGGCAGCAGGTGGAGGTTGTGAGACGGTGTGTGTGCTGGGCTGCACGCTCTGAAGCCAGAACTTTAGCCTGCATACACTGAAGCAAAACTAAAATATTCATGACCTGGGAGACTAACCCTCAGAGTTAACCAGCTTTACTTAGCAAACACCTTGACTGGTCGCCACTGTAAATAGATTTAAAAAGAACCAAAAACCACACAGTTTGACAGAATTCCACAAGTCTTGAACTGAACTAAAATCAGTGTCTACTGATTGAAATTTACGTAAATGTTAAATAATAATAATAATAATAATAATAAAAATACTTACTAATTCATTTCTTTAGTGCAATTAAAACACATCCAACTTATAAATGGTCAAAGTGTTTGGCATTAAATGTTCATCAAGCCTTTGATTTCTTAGTTGAATGCTTAAACGAGCTGGAAGGAAGTGCTCAACCAGGTTTATTTCTTGCAGAGTCTGGGAATTTAAATCAAAGTCTGTTCATTAATGACATCTGCAGTGGAAAGGTCAATAATAGTTCATATTTTTTTCTTAAAAGGAAATACAGTCTTTCAGATCTTGTGCTGTTCCTGGTTGTGTGTAGCACCTTCAGTTCTGCAGATTCTTCTGAATGATGCTACAAATGACAGAAAAAATAATGTACGTTTTATGTATTTAATTAATATTTATTTTATTAATTAAAATTAATTACATTAGGAAATATTGCAAGTCTGTCAAACCTCATGCAATGCCTGGCTGTGTGTAGCACCTACAGCTCTGCAGATTCTTCTGAACAATGTTAAAAAGGACTAAATACATTACTATTTTCAATGAATGAATGAATGAATTAATGAATAATTAAATAAATAAATAAATAAATACTGTAAATAAATGTTCATCAAGCCTTTGATTATTTTTTAGGTCACACAGATTGCTTAAACAAGACTTGGGAGGAAGCGTTCAACTAGAGTCTGGCAGAGTCTGGGACTTTAAATCAAAGTCTTTTCCTTAATGGAATCTGCAGTGGTGGAAAGGCCATTAATTATATTTTCCCCCAAAAAATATATTTTAATTGGTCCAAAATGGATGTAATGAAAATATTTTGGCCAGAATCAATTGGCTTGATTTGCAGCGTTGAGCCACAGAGGGCTTGTTGACTTCCGCCACCGCCGCCACAATCACGGTTCTGGCTGAAAGCAGCAGGCGGACAGGACAGGTCACAGCCCAACAGAGGAGGTGTCAGTGGGTCACCCTCCAGAGGACAACACTTTAACCTCCATAGAGGAGAGGTCGTCTGAATGGTGCTATCACACGGCGGGACGTCATGTTCCCCCTCTTGCCAACAGCCGAGTCCCGCTGTGGCCCATCACAACCTCTGCCTTCTCTGCTGACATGCACTAACACCCTGCTTAACACTGCTCCCGGTGCGTGTCCAGACAAGACCTCCTGTCAGCCCGCAGCTGCTCATTGTATTGGAAATAAAACAAACACACTCACAAACTCCATTATATTGTGATGCAATTATCTGCAGGTGTGTGAATATCTCTAAGGTTTGCTTTTATTATACTGAATTGTATTGGAAATGGACTGTTTCAATGACTTGTGCATGATTCATCTTTGCACCTTTTGTTTCTTCTTTTAACTTCTGACGTCATATAGATAAATGCACCAGCTCACACTCGTCCACGTCTACACGCTAAAAGCCTATTGAGTGTTCAGAAACTTGCCTGACCAGTCACTATGGGGTGCTATGGAGGAAGTAGGATAGATATATATTTTTTTTTTTTGTTTGTACACTTTATATAAATAAATAAATAAAAGTCCATCCTTGACATACAATCATATCAGTTCCTGGCTGTGTGTAACACATACAGATCTGCAGATTATTTTGAACAGTGTTAACAACTACTAAATAAATGACCAATTAACTTAATCAATAAATTAAAACATTTTGTATTTTTTTAAGTATGAAGTAAAAAAAAATACCACAAAGAAAGAAAGACCCTCTGAAGTTTATTTTAATAAGGTCCAAAGCAAACAAGCAAACAAGCAAAAAATGAATGAATAAGGATATACATTTTATGTACACTGCTTACAGTGACTGAGGCTGCGGCGGTGGCTGCATAGCAGAATTCATCGACTTCCAAGGACTTTTATAACGGCATTGA